>CP139509.1:102416962-102486962 GCA_021014915.2 Artemisia tridentata subsp. tridentata | reverse complement strand
CTCTAAAACCCAACAATCCTCCCCTAAACTTGATATTTTATCCTAAAATCATCAAGTTTCCATCATAGCTTGAACAAACACAAGGAGGATGCTTCCAAACACTTAATTCTGTTTCTTTTCTTTGGGTGTGAGAATACTTTCCATATTTTTGAGTAACTGATATGTTGTTTCATCATAAGGATACTGAAGTTAGAGTCTTCTATTTCCATGTAGCATTTGATGAACAATGTCTTTCTAATATTGTAGAGGACAATCCTTCTCCACAAGCATGTAAATTGACATTCCATGTACATACAAAACATGAACTCCACAAGACTGATAAAGCTTCCAAGACAAAATTGTGTTGTGTCTTAGTTTTCTTCTCTCTTCATCTTCATGATGTGGTTCAAACATCACCTTTAAATATCCCCATATTACTCTATCATATATTTGTTCTGGCCTGTTAAGACCAAATTTATCTTTATACAGCTTCCACAGAGTTTTCATATCCTCTCTATCAAAATGTTGTACCATCTGTAGAAAATTGATAAATCTCACAGAGCTTCCACCAACTCTTTTAATATCCCAATATACTGTCTTACCATGTAGTCCTGAAGTAAAATCAATAATTGGAAGTTTGATCTTGAGAGGAACAACATCCATGACTTCATCTTCATTGACTAATGCAAGTTCTGTAAGTGCTTGCATCTTTGTCACATCATCTTCAATTTTAGCTTGCTCTGGCTCATGCTCTTCTTGCTCAGTTTGCTCATGTGTTTTCTGCTTCTTACTGCCTTCAACTGCTAATTCTTCTCCAGATCTTTTAGAACCCCCTACCACTTCATCTTCATTCATGGCAATAAAAGTATTAACCCTTCTGAAAACAATATCAAAATCCTTTTTAATGTTGTTATAGCTCATCCCTTTAAATTGAGATTGTTTCCCTCCATCCATATTTTTCAGATAGGTTATCATAATCTATTTTTGTTGTGCCATGGTAGGTGGTTTATTCCTCTTTACTTCAGATCTTTTCTTTGTAAAGAACTTCTTTTGTTCTGTTAAAAAATTCATGAACAATTTAGACTTCTCCTCTAAAGATAGCTCTTCTTGCTTTTCTTGCCACATCCTTTAAGCTACCATGTGATCAGCTTCACATTTAGCTTGGATGTCATCCTATGAGTTAATTTTTACAAGATTCGCTTGTTCTTCTTCTTGAACTTTTTGAAGTCTTAGTCTTTCTTCTTCTTCTTCTTCTTCTTCTTCTTCTTCTTCTTCTTCTTCTTCTTCTTCTTGCTGAAGCTTTCTAGCAAACTCTGCATCTTGTAACTCTTGCTTCTTCCTTGATAAAGGTTTCACCACAGGCTCTTCTATCATAATAGCTTTACCTAGCCTTTGCCCTGTGGTGGTGGTTGTGATTGTGTTGTTTGTGTTGTAGTTGTAGATGGTTCTTTAATAGTCACACCTTTAGCTTTAGGTCTTAAACATTTTTTGATTTGTGAAGGAATCTTCTTTAGATCAGTAAGAACCATAGCTAAGATGGTTTCATCATTAAGTTCAGTTGTCTCAGCAACAGCAGCATTAACTTCTGAAGCAGCAGCATTAACTTCTGACCCAGCAGCTAACACTTTTTCATTAGCAGCATTAACTTGCTCACTAGCAGTATTAACCTTATCAGCAGTAGCTTTAAGATCAGCAGCATTAACAACAAATCCAGCATTAATAGCAACCACATTCCCTGCTTTATCAGCAACAACAAAATCATTCTACTCATCAACCATAGCAGCATCAAATTCAGTATCCTCTCCTGCAACCATGCTCTCATTCCCCCCTCCCCCCTCCTATTTGGGAGCATCCTTTTTTAACACCTTGAGAACATCTGCAGAAATAGAGGATTTCACTCTTTGAACTATACCCACTTATTGTATTCTTTTAAGCTTGTGGATTCTTGACCTCTGTACCCCTTCTAAAAATCTAACTCTTCTCTTCAACATTTTAATTTCATCACCTTGAGAAGCAGCTGTTTGTTGAAGGTCAAGAACCTGTTGTGACAAGTTGGTACAAGTAACCATCAATTCATTAATCAGTTCAAGACTACCCTCAGCACTTCGGAGTGTGTTACCTCTCCCGAGCGGGGCATCATTGGGTGAGTTAGGCATAGCCTCAGACCTTGCCTGAGCATCTACACCCCCCATGTTTTCCGGTTGGCTGGGACCTTCACCTGAATCAGTTCCATGGGAACTTCATTCATTAGAAGTTGCCTTAGATTGGATCTTACTTATGTTACCATTGTCCTGCTCTGCATCTAAGCTAGCAGCAGTAGTGGCAGCCCTTTCTAAACTACCTTCCCACTCCTTATTGGTAGCCTCATTTTCATCCATACCAGCACTAGCCTGAGGTAGCTAAGTGCCCTTTTTGGTGAACCTACGGGTATAGGTCTTTTGAGTTGTTGATGTAGATGGTAAAATAATGGGTGTGTGATAGGTATCAGCTAGGATTGTTGAACCTTCACCCTGAATTTGACCTAGTTCCAACATTGTTTGAAACAATGTTGTAACTATGCCTAAAAAGTCCTTTCCTTATCTCTTCATGTTAGCAAAAATCTTTTTAGAATTAGAGAGAGCAGGATAAACTTTGTTATGAACTTTTTTATTTGTAAATTGTTTGTCCATAAGAAGTTGCAAAAACCTTGGATATAAGTAATATTGTTTGAAGAACTAGGCAAGCCCTTAACCACACTATAAAAAATTAATTTTAAAAAATTGAATCTTTGATTTTTAGCTAAGCAGATAATGGCAGAAGCCATATTACTACTGAACTCATTCCAACCAGTAGTCTTTGGACTAAGACACTGTAAGATAGTGTGTATTAAGAATTTCCACTGTGGAGAGAAAGCACCTTTTGAAAATTTTAAAGAATTACTTTGCCTTTCATACCCCATCAGTGCAAAGTTCTAGAAAATTGTAGAGTTTGGAAGATTATCAATTCCATTAACATCTGCTAGATAAAGAACTTCTCTAACAAATGCCTCAGTAACAAGAATCCTCTGCCCGTCCACAAGCGCATGTAATCGTGTTTCCCCATCAATAGTTTTGACCATAGCAGTAGCCCAAAACTATTTGATGTTGGAAATATATATGGTAGGTTTTACTGTTAATGCTTACTTAATATGAGCAGTGATTGTACAATAAATTGCACGACCAGGCCTTGTGATGGTGATTGAAGGATATAAGGGGCGTTGTGATTGCGCCAAGCTTGTCGTTAACCTGAAATAATAAATACGAAGACACCATGTTAAGTGATTGCGCAGGAGTTGGACCCTGTGAACCACCTCCGGCATGCGAATGAGTATATGATATGATAAGTTGGTTAGTTTGTAGTGAAATGAGAGAGTCAAGTTTTGCATACCATTGTTCCCAGCCCGTCCAAGATATTTATAGGAGAGAAAATAGGCCTTAGAGACCTCATGCACAAATATCAAAGATTATGGGGGCGTCCCATGATTTAAGGCAACCGCTAGGGCTTAGTGATCCACTATCTCTTTCTTGGCGAGAAAGCTCAAGAGAAAGAGGAAATGTGGGTATGACCAAGTCAAGGTTTTCTCCGTTCTAGTATCTTCGAAGGGTGTACCCCGAAGGGCTTAAGGCTTCGATTGGCGAGTTCCCAACTGGTAACCATATCATAGATGAATGGTTTGACGCCAGTGAAGATTTTAGGAGGTTGACCTGGACCTTCGAGAAGAAGGCTTCGTATAGGCTCGAAGGGGTGTCCTTCGACCCGTTCGGAGGGTACATCATCAAGCCCCCCTAGTCGAAAGTGATATATTCGTATGAGGATATATTGCTTACGACTCTTTCATGTATTTACACCATTTCCCTTTCGTCACAAATTTATACAAAGAAGGAAAAGATGCTTTAACTAATTATGCATTAAATGCGCTTAATCATTATCCCAACCACTTGCAGCAGAGGCCATAACGGCTAGGATATCGGTAAACACCAAACGTCCCTTCAAAATTTGAAAATATTTGAAGTCCGGATAGGTGTCAAACTTGATGGACACGTGGATGGCTGGTATAAAAGGGGGGAAGAGGTATATAAATGCTTTTATACCGTAAACCCTAAATCACTTTTTATCCTCCACCCAAAATTTACACATAGTACACTGCTTCGTGTATCCTTCCAATCGAAAGGTAATCCTCCTTCACTGATCTTTAATTTCTTGTTTTACTTGTGTACATTCATCATGAGCATTGGTGCAAAACGCATAATTAGACAAAAAATGTACATTGTCTAAAAAAGCATTATCCGATTTCCTTAATGAGTACCCTATACCCAAAGAGTTTAAGGTGATGCTTCCGAGAAAAAACCAAAATATCTTCGATTCACCCGAAGGGTACGTAGGGCTGTAAGTACATGCTTTTACCCAGTCAAATTTGAGGATACCAATCCACCCATTGATTTTAGAGTTGTTACAGTACTATGAGGTACACATCTCTAGGTTTAACCCCTTTGGCTTAGCCAAACTTACCACCTACATAGTAATGTGTAAGGTGTACGGGTATGAGCCCACACTGACAGTGCTCAGGAGCTTTCTAAACCTTTACCCTGGTGGAGATTGGATAACCCTGGCAAAAAGAGGTGAGCATGATGTGCCGTATTTGGTCACAAAACCGTTTTCAAACATAAGGAACTGGAAGGGGCAATTCTTCTATGTACAAAACACTATAATACCTTCACAATATCCTGCTTTATTAAATGAAGTGTTCCAATACGATGAAAAGCGGTTCAATGATCCATTGCCGTACACAATAAGAAGGAGCCCAATCTACCAGTGTCTTGCTCGCCATCCTATCGATGTCCAAACATTCCCTGAGCTCATTCTCTTCATGGCCGGTATTGTTGACCATTGGGAAGGATCTCCCTTGAAGCCTAAAATAGAGTGTGATGGACAAAGTATGTACATTCCTATTTAATTAAAATAAATAACTTATCTGATGATATTTATCTTTTCTCTCTTCTTGTTGCAGAGATGGCCTTCCGAAACTTTGTAGTGTTCGGTGGTGCGAAGGAAGTGAGCTTCATCCCGAAGGATCCCAAGGATGCCAGTTACGGTGTAGTTTCTCCATCTGTTTCAGTGAACAACAACGATGTGGATGCTCAAGTAGTTGAACCCCTAGCAACAGCCCAACCTTTGAAGCCTATGAATACAGAAGAAGCTCCACAACTAGTGGAAAATGTTGCAGATTCTGATGATCCTCCCTCCGAGGGTGATCAGGTCATGATCGTAGGGTCTTCCGGTATTATAGACAGGGTATGGAGCAGGAAAGGGACCAGTGCGAAGTCTATGAAAGCCACACCCAAGAGGAAGCTGACCTTACCAACCCCTCCTTCCAGAACCACAAGACAAAAAGGTTCGCATAGTAAGGCGATCATGCCTTCGGCTATAGAGATGCTAGATGATGATGACATCCATGGTAAGTAAAGATATTCTTAACTTAATGATCCTTAATACGCCATATATCTAATTAATGTATCTTATGCAGGTTTGCCCAACACGAAGGAGCTTCCAAACTCCCCTGCCTGCCATCGGTTGGTTGAGAATGTGACCCCTGTTAGTTGTAGGGGGACTCTGGACAATATGTCCATAGAGGAGTTGTGTAATTTGCATGATAAGAGCTACACAAGACAAACTGTGCTAAACAATCATCTCAATTCCCAAACAAGGGATCTGGTCCGTACGGTGAAGGCTGTGAGAGAGAAGATGGATGTCATTTTGGCCAAGGAAAAGAGTAGAGACCTCGAGTATGCTGAATTGAAAGCTAAGTGTAAGGAGGCCATGGAGGATTTTGAGAAGAATCCTCTTGTTCAAGACCTTTGAGCCAAGGTTCACAATCTTGAAGAGCAGCTGAAGGAAACCCAAGCAGAGTGTCAGAGGCTAAGATTGGAGGAGACAAAGGTAGCTGGCAACAAAGTGCAGGTTATCACTCTTGAATCTAAATGTGCAGGTCTTGAGGCTGAGAGGATTAGACTTGGAGAGCAGGAGATCAAGCTGCGTGAGGAGGTAAACGGTTTGAACCTCTGTTGCAAGAGCTTGAAAAAAGATAGAGCTGATGTGGTGTCGAAGGTTGTTTCATACATAGCCATGGAGTTATACCATAGTGATGAGGTGGGAGAGATTGTGGGAAAGCTGGTGCATGCCGCCATTTTTTATGAAAAATGCACAACGTTGGAGGAGATTGCAGAGACCAAGAAGCTTGTGGTCCTATCGGAAGTGCCCTAATACCGTCCAACGTCTGAGCAAGAATACAATGATGCTGGCAATGCATACACTACAACAGAGTACCCCTTTCTCACCGAAGCAACCAAGAATCCATCAGCACCCATAGAAGATCTTCTCTCCAAGAAGCCTCGCAAGATTCAACCACCTTCTCTGAGCAAAAAGACTCCGTCTGTGAAGCCTCCATCTTCCCTTAGGCAAGAGGACCACATGTCATCAAAGAATGCATAAAGGCTGCCCTGTTGGCAATTATTTGGCCCCAAGAGTTGTATGTACCCTTAGACAATTTCAGTTAATGCTTAATAGGCTGGTGCCTATTGTTAAACAATTTAACTCATGTGCTTGTTGGGCTTTGGCCTGTCTCGTAGATAATATTTGGATGTTTTTATTGGCTTCAGCCATATGCTAAGGACAACATCCCACCTTTCATATCATGCTTCTCTTCTCTTACGTTATTTATAAACGTGAATATACAACCTAATGCTATAGTAGATAGATAACCTTATTGTGTGTATTTTGAACCAAGATTTTAGCAATCGTATAACTTAATTGCTGACAAAGGGTCGCGACCCACTCCGTCTTTGTCCTTAAGATACAAAGGGCTTGGAATACCCTAAGACTTTTAAGAAAGTTAATGTGAATTGTAATGGATGTTATATTTATACAAGACATATGTGTCTTGAATCATCCTTCGACATTGAAACTTGTAAATCACTTGGTTGAACAAATCTTTGTTGTATAGAACGAAACAGGAGATTTAAGGGAAATGCGTTATATCATTAATTGGGTAGGGAGGATTACATCATTTTAAGAAATGAAAACTAGGATGCCTACCATTAATGCTTCTTTCCCCAAATGAGAAGAATGTGATACGTGAATTTCAAAACAAACTAAATGTTTTGAAAGCGGTAAGTCTTATATGTAAAACTTACGAAGGTTAGTACCATTCCAAGTCATATCCATGACATCTCCAAAGAGTGTTTCGAGCTTGTATGCTCCGTTTCCATAGGCTTCGGATATGATGTAGGGACATTCCCATGTGGGCCCTAGCTTTCCATCATACTCAGCTTTGCTTATGCTGTTTAGCCGAATGACATATTCACCCGGCTTGAACGTTGAAGGTCTAACTCTGTTGTTGTAGTACTTCTCAAACTTTTGTTTGTAGATAGCCTTTCTGATTGAGGTTATTTCTTTTCGTTCTTCAAGTAGATCAAGGTCTTCAAGAAGCCTTTCTTCGTTCTTCGATGTCTCAAAGTTCATGATACGTTCTGTTTCAATGCTTATTTTCGAAGGTATAACAGCTTCTGTTCCATAGGTTAGGCTAAAAGGAGTCTCCCCATGGCTTGACTTGGGGTGCGTCCTATGTGCCCACAGAACTTGGGGTAGTTCATCTACCCAACCATGATGGCTTCGACCTAACCTTCTTTCTATTCCTTTGACAACATCCCTGTTTGTTACTTCTACTTGTCCGTTACCCTGAGGATGATACACGGAAGTGAACGATTGTTTGATCTTTAGACCTTTGCAGAAAGTTGGGAATACCCCTTCGGCGAACTATTTCCCATTGTCAGAAATGATGATGTGGGGGACCCCAAATCAGCAGATTATGTGTTCCCACACAAACTTTTTCATGTGTCTTCCTGTTACTGATGTCAAAGGTTTGGCTTCAACCCATTTAGTAAAGTAGTCTATGGCTACGACCAAGAACTTTACTCCTCCTGGGGCTACTGGTAGGGGTCTGACTATATCGATCCCCACTGTGAGAAAGGCCATGCAGACATTACAGAGGTCATGTCTTGCTTTGGCAGTCGTGGGACTTCGGAGTGAATCTGGCATGCTTCACACTTTTGTATTATTTATGTTACGTCCCTATGCATCGACGGCCAATAATATCCTAGCTTTGCTATCTTCGAAACAACAGAGCGAGGTCCTGCATGTAAGCCACAGGATCCCTCATGGATCTCATAGATGATGTTTGAAGCTTGCTTTGGCCCCACACAACGAAGCCATGGAGATAACAAATACCTTTTATAGAGATTATCCCCAATGATTCTGTATTGGGGAGCCTTGATCCTAACCATTCGTGCTAGCTTTGGATCTTTTTTCAAAATACCACTTATCAAGTATTCTCTTATTGGAGTCATCCAATTGCATCCTTCTTCAAGTATGACATCGGAAACTTTACTCCGTTTGATTGACCTTTTGGCCAACACTTTGACCAAGACCTCCTTCGTTAGATGAGCAAATGCCATTGAAGCTAGTTTACTTAATGCATTTTCTTTCTTGTTTTGGTTCCTACGAACATGCTCTATAGCATAGGACTCGAATCCGTTGAGAATTTCTTTAGCTTTCTTCAAATATTGTTTGATGGTAGGCTACCTTGCTTCGTAAGAGCCTTTGATTTGGTTTGCTACTAACTGTGAATCAACAAAAACAGAGAGATCACGAACCTCCATGTCCTTTGCAAGTCGAAGACCAGCTAACAAAGCTTCATACTCAGCTTCGTTGTTCGTAGCTTTGAACTCAAAACGTAATGCATAAGTGTACTCCTTTCCCTCCGGACTGACCAACATTAGACCTGCTCCCGAACCATCGGAGCTTGAGGCTCCATCAGTGAACAATTTCCACCCTTCCTTCGTCTTCGAGGGTTATTTCTTTGGAATTTCTTTGTCTTGACTGGGTCCGGAGGGTGTTTCGGCAAGAAAATCTGCAAGTATCTAGCCTTTAATGGAGTTTCAACCTTTGTACTCCATCTTGTGCTCCCCCAGTTCAATAGCCCATTTGGCTATCATTCCTGACTTCTCAGGCTTCGACAGTATCTGTTTGATTGGCTTATCAGTCAATACTGTAATGGGATGAGCTTGGAAATACCTTCGAAGGTGCCGTGCGGCATAAACTAAAGCTAGAATTAATTTTTAAACTCTGGGTAGTTCAATTCAGCTCCTTGCAGGACTCTTCTACCGAAGTAAATGGGGAATTGTTTCTTTTCCCTTTCCGCTAAGAGTACAACGCTAATGCTTTCGAAGGATGTTGCGATGTACATGAATAGCACTTCGCCTTTGATTGGGGTTGTAAGTGTTGGTAATATCTCCATAAACTCTTTCAACTTTTGAAAAGCAGCTTTTGCCTCTGAACTCCATTAAAAAGTATTCTTATCTACACACCCTTTGAGTGTCTTGAAAAATGGAAAAGATTGGTCTGCACCCTTCGACAGAAACCTGCTAAGTGTTGCGAGCTTTCCATTTAGGCTTTGTACGTCTTTCAGTGACTTCAGAGCCTGTAGATCTATGATGGCCTTGACCTTCGAAGGGTTAGATTTAATCCCTTGCTTTGTAATCAAATGTCCCAAAAATTGTCCTTCTTCGACACCAAAAGAACATTTCTTTGGGTTGAGCTTCGTGTTGATTGCCCTTAATTGATCGAAGGTTTCCTGGATGTCGGAGAGTAAGTCTTCCTCGGTCCTGCTTTTGATAACCATATCATCAACGTAAGCCTCCAATTTTCTTCCTATTTGTTTGTTGAAAGCTTTGTCTACCAATCGTTGATATGTTGCTCCTGCATTCTTTAAACCAAAGGGCATTTTCTTGTAACAATAGACACCCTTTCCTGTGTGGAAAGCTGTCTTCTCTTCATCTTCCTCCGCCATTTGTATCTGATTATACCCTTTGCAGGCATCCAAAAAGCACTTCAAATGGAACCCCGAGAGAGATTCAACCTTCCAATCAATTTCTGGCAAAGGGTAGCAGTCCTTTGGGCAAGCTTTGTTGATGTCGAAGAAGTCAACACACATACGCCACCCTCCATCACTCTTTTTTACTATAACTGTATTTGCTACCCAGGTTTGGTATTTTACTTCTCTAAGTATTCCTGCTTGTACAAGCTCATCCACCTCTTTGCAGGCGGCTGCATTCCTTTCGGGCGCTAGGCTCCGTCGCTTTTGCTTAATTGGTTCAATGTGTTTGAACTCATTAAGCTTATGCTCTATGCCGAAAGGCTTGCCATCGATCATAAGTGTCCTAGGGACCCCTGTCATGTCTGAGTACGTCCATGCAAAGACATCTTTGTTGGATTTGAGCAGTTTCTCCAAGTCTGCCTTGAAGTTAGTAGGAAGTTGCTTCCCGATTACCATCGTTTGCTCCGAATAGAGCACATTTACCACAATGCGCTCTTCAGAATCTGCACAACTTAGAATGACTTTCGAAGGCTCCTTAGGACTTTCTTTGATCTTCTTACCAACATCTCCTGCCTTTCCCTAGTTGTAGCTGGAAAGTACGGTTCCTATTCCATATGGTGTATGGAATTTTACCGCTACGTGTATGGTGGAGACTACGATACCCATCTTCTTCATGGCAGTTCTTCCTATCAATAAATTGTAAGGAGAATCGGACCTTACGATTGTAAAAGTGAGGGTTTCTGTTCTTGCGAGCTTTCCTTCTCCAATCGTTATGTCTAACGGTACTTCTCCCAGAGGCCACGAATGCTCACCCGAGAACCCCACCAGAGGTATCTTTGAATCAACTCGCTGCGACCTGATCAAAGGCTTAAGTTTTAAGAAACAATGCTCATATATGATCTCATAGGAGCTTTCGGAGTTCATGTAGGCCCTATTTACTTCCCGGTTGGAAATTAAGACTTTGATGACTGTTGGATCGTTTGAAGGGACTTGACCTGTAATAGAGGGAAACGTTACTTCCCCTACCTCGTTTATCTCCTTCTCCATCAATTTTCTTTTCAGGCTTGCCTCGCCCCAATGAACCATGAGTATTGGGGCTTCGGGAGGAGTGTGTCTTTAGCCAATTGAGTGTCGGAGGCTTTCTCCTTGCCCTTTGATAACGCTCAAATCTAACATGTTTTCAGGAGTGTTATCGTGGATTTTATGCATATATATTGGTCACTTTTATGAACTTATGGTATTTAATGGAGTATAATTTATGTTTTAGGTTCATGGAAGCTCAAGTACAAGAAAACGAAGAAAAAGACGAAGAAATGATCAATAAATGAAGATTTGTGCATGTATGAATAATTCCCGACAAAAGCGAGTCTCGTGGAATATATTCGAGAAGATAAAGTCATGAAGTTGTCACTCCAAAGACTCAAGGAATAAAGCACAAGAGGGGAAACGAGAAAAGAAATGAAGAAAATAAGCTAAAACGAAGAAATAATGGAAGACTCGTTGTTCCCGACACACCTTCACCATTTTGGCCATAACTTGAGCATACGAACTCGGATTTAGTTGATTCAAGCGGCCACGGAAAGCTAAGAGAAAAATACACAACACAGGTGTATCCAACCGATCGGTATGGGCCCGCAACCGAATCGGATGGAGCTCCAACCGATTCGGTTGGATGAAATACCGATCGGATGGAGTTGACTGGTCAGCCAAAACTTCACTATTAAGATTCCAAACGTGTACAAGCCAATTCTAGATCCTTCCCAAGTGTATTCTAGGCCATTCTACTCTGCTTGGAGGCCAAGTTGAGCATTAATACCCCTATGCCTTGAGAGTAGTATAAATAGAACCATTTGGCTAGTGTTTTCAAAACCCATTCTCATCCAACTATTAATCCAATTCATGTAAACTCTAAGAATATCTCTCTTAACCACCCCTCACCCTTTTCCAAAGGTGTTGGGGGGTTGGCTTGGTCGTTTGGCTATGGAGCAAGGCTAGGACTTTGTATTTCATCTTATGAACTTTGGTATTCTCTTTTAATATTAAGCATGTTTGTTTCTTTAATTGTGTTGATTCTTATTTGTCTTGTGAATGATGTCTTAGTACTTGTTTGGTTTATATGATAACTTGTGATAATAGGATGTTTGGATAATATTAGTGTTTGTTTGGATTATGATGATAACATCATATTTGGTTAAATTGGATCTTGTTATTGTTTATTGTTTTGATTAATTATTGTTGAGTCTATATGTCGAAAGGATTCTCAATAGTGGTTGATTTTAATTCATTAGTCGATGAATGTTTTGGTCTTGTACTTTGTGACGATTGTATGAGAAACTTAATAAACATAACAAGTAAAGGTTTAATTTGGATTAAAGGTCGAAAGGCATCTTTTGAATATGTGTTCTAATCATTATCTTTCAAGTAAATGGAACTTCACAAATTGATGACATCAAAGTTATAGGTCGAAAGAACTCTTTGTTTGTTGTTGGTTTAGGCATGAGTTTTATGACATGACCAATTGATTAAAGCTTATGTATATTTGATTTATAAAACACTAGACTATTATAATTGTTTCTATAGGCCGAAAGGATTACCAATGATAATATGTTTTCCAAACTAGTAAAGGCTTACACCAAGTCCTTACTCACTTATTATCATTGCCAAACATGTATGTTCTTTGTGTGCTTACATCATGCTTTTATAATTGCTTTTCTTGTTGGTTTGATCCATGACAATCATAACCATCAACTTGTTACTTGCTTAAATAAACAAACAACACTTGAGTGCAACCAAGTCTCTTGTGACGACCTTGACTTACCACAACCTCTATACTACAAATGACTAGGGTATACTTGCCCGAATGTGTTCCTAGTTAATCGGTAATTCTTGTTTATAAATTCAAAACCTCGTGCGAACGCATCAAGTTTTTGGCGCCGCTGCCGGGGACTTGCTTTGCACTTGTTTGTTCGTTTGTTTGTCTTCTTGTTTGAAAGATTGTTTGTTTGCTTGATATATTGATCGATTGATTGCTTGCTAGTTTGTTCGTATGCTATATTGCTCTTGCTCATGAATGATTGTTTCTTTGTTCTTGTTTGATTGTTTGCTTGTTTGTTTGCTCATGATGTTCGCTTAAATTGCTTCCCTTGATTTTTGTTTCAAAAATTTCCCATTTCTCATATTTGTTAAAAAGGTCTTGGCATCAAAACAAAGTTTTTGGTGTTGGGATTTGGTTTCATGTGTTCTAAAAAGTTCTAAAAATGCTCATTTAAATGTTTGATTTATAAGTGTGCTCGAAATTGCTTGCGAAAAAACCACCAAAAATGACCAGAATCATCTAGCCGATCGGATGGCAACTCCAACCGTTCGGCTGGACCACCCAAACCATCTCAATCGATCGGTCACCACCCGTAACCGATTCGGTTGGAGGCTTTTGTCCCATTTTTTTTTCTTAGTTTTTGTTCTTCTTGTTTTGAGAGTTTTATATTTTATGTGTTCTGTGATCTCTTGCATGTTTTTGTGTTTCTTTTTGTTCGTGTCTTTCTTGTCTAGATTAGTCTCGTATTAATTTGGAATAAGACTATCTTGTTTTAGATTGTTTTGTTTTGATTTGTGACTAATTATGTTTGCTTGCGTCTTTGTGCTTGTCATTTTCTGTGATTTTGCTCTTATTTGTTCATGTTTATTTTTGTTTTAAGTGTCGTTTTATGTTCTTGGTGCTCTTCTATTATATATGTGTTTATGTGTTTATGTGTTTTACTTGTGTTTATTTTCGTGTTCGTTACGTTATGCGTTCTTATTTTGTAAATAAAAAGTTTTAAGTAAAACTTGTTTTCATAAAAATAAAAAAGAGAGAAAAAAAAAAGTTTTTACGAGCTGTCCAACCGATCGGATGTTGCCCGCATCCGATTCGGTTGGGCCATTTTGGTTTTTACGAATTGTCCAACCGATCGGATGGAGACCTTGACCGATCGGATGGAGCTCTCGGTAAAAGTTTTTAGATTTTGTTAAAACCCAACCGATCGGTTGGATGATAATCCGATCGGATGGACCAATCGGTTTCAAAAAAAAAGTTATTTTCATTTTTCGTTTTTGGTTCTTATGTGTTTGTGTTTAGATCGAATAAGTTTAAATGTTTTTTTGGTTTTTGCAAGAGTGTCATTTCTTTTATTCTACTTAAAATATTTTTTTTTCCAAAAGAAATCGGCTCACCCATAGTGAACAAACTATAAGAGAGGTATAAGGCGGGTCGCTCTGCTTCCCTAAAGAAGTCTGGTTTTTAATAAGCTTCGCGCTGACCCACTTCTCCGCTTCTTTGTGCGTTCAATGGAGCTACCGAGAACTTTTGGGAAGAAAAAGTCATAACTAGTTTATTTTTGAAAGTTTTCTTGTAGTACTTTGTGAATAAATAAGTACTTGTTTTAAAAATAAAAATGTTTTGAACTTTGTGGGTATGTTCACTGGAAACCCTCACGAGACTTCACTTGTCCACTCGGGCCACCGAGGGGTTTAAAAGGCTTGTTGCATACGCTAAATGCAACCGTGATGCCTACGAAAGTGAGTTTTTAGAATTTTACGCGTTTTTTGTAGTTTACTTTGGATTATTGGTGATATTATACTTGGTGTTGAGATGTTTTGTTGAATGAGAAATTGATTGATCTCATAAGCTTATGCTAGCATTTGCTTAGCACTTTATCATATGGAGTTCGATCACGATTTCTTGGCCCGGGAAGTTTCGTTTCTCTTGGATTATTTATTTACTCATTTATTTTCCCTATTTTACATGCTTTGAAGTTTATTTTTCACAATGAGTATAATGCTTAACTTAAGTGTGGGGGAAAGTTAGATAGTAAAAAAACGAAACTGCTTTTCAAATTTATAATTTTTTAGGCCAATTTAAAATTGTGTATGCTTGTTTGCCCTCTGCGATCTAATTGTTTTCATGCTTTTAGGATAATATATTAGAATAACTGGATCAATCCACTGGTGAAATCTGTAATTTTGAAAAAATTGAGATGTCTCCCGATTAACATTGCAATCCATTCTGGGATCGATAACATTTGCTAGCACATATTATAGCCCTTTCCACTAAATTGTGAGGATTTGAGCCTGTTCTATGTATATAGCATACATCTTTTATGCTTGATTCTTTTGCTATGAGTGTACCGGTGATTTTATTTATTCTAGAACTTGTACTTGTAAATCATTACCAGACCGCAGTAAGATCGCATTCGTGTGATATAAGTGTATATGTGTGATAAAGAGGCAACCCTAGGATTAAACCAAATGGCCTTTCATTTTACATCTAATGATATATTAGCTAACCACATCGGTTAGTTAACCACCCATTTGTTAGCGTTTATCTTTAGCGCTAGATACCCCTAGTTAAACCCTCAGAGCTATCCTTTTCATTTTTTGATTAAATCCAGAAAAATACAAAAAGATTTTACACTTTAAACCTTAGCCTAACCTCTTGTCAAAGTCTAAACGGTTGGTTGCTAGTTGCTTCATATGTTGGATTGTTTTTTATGATTATTAGTTAGCCACACTTTGTCATTCGTGTGTGCCATTCCGACAAAGACGAAGACTGCCGCTTCTTATTTGTATTTTTTGTGGTGTGTGCTTATGCGAAGTGTGGGGGAGATGTAATGTATGAAAGAGAAAAAAAATGTGAAAAGAAAAAAATGAATGAATAAGTCATCGAAGAAAAAAAAAGAAAGAAAAAATATATGTGATGACAATTATTGCCAATGTGCTATATATGAAGATGAAGTATGTTTGAGATATCGATTAGCCAATGTGCTAAGACGTGATATACATATATATTTGGTGATCGATATGTAAAGAAGAGGAAGTTAACTATAATCATTTACGGGTTTGCGGTTGTTCGGTAACTAGCAACAATGGGACTTAGACTTGACTTTATTTTTCTTTTAAAATCAATTTCATAAATACTCCCATGCCTTATCCCTACCCTTACCAAATTACTTTATTCGTTGTTAGCTTTCGAGCATCCGGATATAGTGATGGCTTTGTGAAAATATGTAGTGCATGGATGTGTAGTAACCATCCGGGTTTTTGAATAGTTGAAATACGTTGTTAGCGAGCTAGGGCGTATTTTGGCGACCATCCGTTATGTAAGTAACGTTGCTAGCGAACCAAGGTACAATCTAGTGACCATCCGTTGCTTAGCTAGTCAAAAATTCGTGGTTAGCGAACTATTATATTCTTGTATGAAATGTTTGAACATAAGCCTGGTACAACCTCGAAGCCTGTCCATTTAAACCCGAATGAAAGTCCTCTTTAGATGTTTACACTTTGTGATTACGCCACGTCGGTGGAGTTTTGTTTCTTGTACAAGCCTATGGTAATAAACGGATCATGACTGAGCAATGAGTGTGATTTCTCTTTTATATACTCCGCTACCTTAATAAATGAGTGATTGAGTGAATTATACTTTGTTTCTTTTTCGTGAGGTGTTTAGAAATGTTATTCAAGCAAGAAAATCCATGGTCATACATCTCGGTTTTTCACCATACGCTTAAAAATGATGAATCGTATCTTGTACTTGTACTTGGTAGATTTGCATCATAATTTTTATAATCATTTTTCATGCACCATGTGGGATTTATTTTTGTTTATATTTGCTTGAGGGCAAGCAAACCCTTAAGTGTGGGGGAGTTTGCGCTCATTTTTCGCTTATTTTCTCTTTTATTATTAAAAAAATAAAAAAAATTATGATCTGTCCAACCGATCGGATGTGCGAGCATCCGATTCGGCTGGCATGCTGCATGTTTCAACGAATTGTCCATCCGATCGGATGGAGATGCAAATCGATCGGATGGATGCCTCGTTAAAGTTTTCAAAATTTCAAATTTTCTTTTCGTTTTGTCATTTAGGTATGCATTTTAATTTTTCTTTTCTTAGATTTGCTTGAGGGCAAGCAAAGTTCAAGTGTGGGGGATTTGATAACGCTCAAATCTAACATGTTTTTAGGAGCGTTATCGTGGATTTTATGCATATATATTGGTCACTTTTATGAAATTATGGTACTTAATGGAGTATAATTTATGTTTTAGGTTCATGGAAGCTCAAGTACAAGAAAAAGAAGAAAAAGACGAAGAAATGATCAATAAATGAAGATTTATGCATGTATGAATAATTCCCGACAAAAGCGAGTCTCGTGGAATATATTCGAGAAGATAAAGTCATGAAGTTGTCACTTCAAAGACTCAAGGAATAAAGCACAAGAGGGGAAACGAGAAAAGAAATGAAGAAAATAAGCTAAAACGAAGAAATAATGGAAGACTCGTTGTTCCCGACACACCTTCACCATTTTGGCCATAACTTGAGCATACGAACTCGGATTTAGTTGATTCAAGTGGCCACGGAAAGCTAAGAGAAAAATACACAACACAGGTGTATCCAACCAATCGGTATAGGCCCGCAACTGAATCGGATGGAGCTCCAACCGATTCGGTTGGATGAAATACCGATCGGATGAAGTTGACTGGTCAGCCAAAACTTCACTATTAAGATTCCAAACGTGTACAAGTGATTGCGTGGTTTTGTAACCTTACAACAGGTTTTACCTCTCGAGGGATCTCAAGAGGCTTACAACCCCACCAGGCAGTGTACCTGACCGATGTAGTATAGTGTAGTGGTAAGTACGGGGGATTGATCGTTCTCCACAGGGAATAGTGTTCGTTAGGTATGAAAGGCTACTCTAATTAGGTCTAAGGGTTGAGGAAGATTCTTTTTATGTTTTTATAATTTTATGAAAGCAAGTAAAATCTCGGGTTTGAAGGAGTGGGCGGAATTAGTTGCTAGTCAACTAACCCAAATGACTACGAATGCAAATAAAATAAAATAACAAAAATGAAAAGTGGTGAGAAACTTATGTGTAGAGAAATGTGTTTACTTAGATTTCCTTACTCCCTAACTATCTTTTACCGGTTAATTAGTGTGTATTAGTTGCGTGGATGACGGGTGTATTCCTTAATACCATTCGTGGGGTGGCGTACTTACTTCCCCAACTCTACAAGCTCCTACTTCACTCCTATGTCGAGCCGGCTAGGAAGCTCCTAACATGGGATCACTAGAATTCGCTTGTGCATTAAATACAACCATAAAAACCTTTAGTACGCGTTTGGTTCATGTTTCTTAAGACGTTCAAGCAAGTTACCGAATAGAAAGTTAGCCAGTTTTCTTAAGCCTAACATAGATAAACAATCATCCAATACAACTAACAACACACTAACAACCAATAATCAATAGCTAAGTTTCATTAGATCTAAGCAAACACAAGATAAAATTAGCCTAACATGTTAAACAAAAGACAAGCATAAGATAGAATCAAACAACACATAGACATATTGAATGATTAATTGATAACTTATCTTTCAATGAAACATGGAAGATCTCAAGGCAAAAAGCCCTGAAAAAGTAGCTAAAATCGTCTTAGGGTTTTATCCCAAAATTCCACACACTAAGCTCTCTCTTAATGACAAAAGATTAGAAAACTATATATAGATTTTTGGATCTGACGGCGTCACCTTATGCATTGTGACGCCGTCACCTCGCCGCTTTTAGGGTTCCCGGGTGACCTTCTTGACGCCGTCCCTCTTTAGCTCTTCAAAAATCCATTCTGGCCTATCAAGGCTTGACGCCGTCGGATCATGAACGTGACGCCGTCCCCTTATGATTTAAGCCGTGACGCCCTTGATTTAGTTAAAGCGTGACGCCGTCAGAATTCTCATGCTAACTCACTGGCCCGTCATGAGTAAATTTCACATCCCACTTTTCTTGCCAAGGCATGACGCCGTCCCATGTTAATTGTGACGCCGTCAAGAGTAACTTTCAGCCGATTCTTGAGACTTTGCCGTTTTCTTCACTTTAATGCTCCAAAAACGTCCAAAATGCCTCCTTTTCCAGATTTCTCCTCAAAAGTACCTAAAATGACAAAAGGAACGATTTAGGGCAATATTTGATCAAATAAATACGATTTCGGGCTTAAATGACCCCTTAAAAGCGGTACACTTTTCGCCTCATCAAATACCCTTACACTTGAGATTTGCTTGTCCTCAAGCAAATGCGCTTTTATTCTAATCAAAATACAAGTTAGGGGTCATTTGATGCTAACATAAAAGTAATTACAACAAATAATCGTTCCACTTCAATCATAATAAGCACGGAGATTACATACTAGCACCTCACAAGTAGTGTTTAGATACTCACATCTCTCAAGTGTCATCAAAATAAATCTCATAAATGAAAACGGAAAATATCTCTCACTACCTGTCATAGCAAATAGATTACCATAGGCTTGGGAAAGGATCGAAAACCTCCTCCACTAGGCGTAAGCACCTAAGATAAACTATCAAAGAGGGCTTTTAAATGGGTTATAATGTTAGGTGTAGGGAAAAGGAAAACACGGTTTTGTTGGATACGGGATATTTTACTGGTGGCGAGTTAAAGATCTTGATCAATTACATGTACTATACAATGTTGCTAAGCCAAGACTAGACTCGATCTTAAGCTAAAAACGAAATAACAAAATAACAAAAATATAAAGCAAACATAAAATGAAACGGGATGGTAGTCCGTATGTTTTTTCTATTTTTCATTTTCTCATTTTTTTGTGTTTTTCTTGATTTTTTTTTTTTTTTTTTTTTTTTTTTTTTTTTTTTTTTTGCATACACTCTTGCCCTACCATCCAAAATAATACATCATAGGGGCATTGCATTCCCCTTACACTTGAATTTTTACATAACTTTACAAATACTAATCTAATGACTCGAATTAAGATAATTGAAAAACTTGGAGTACTTTTAAAACATTTAGCACATATGGGGGTAATAAATGATGTTCTTCCCCATTACTCCATTATACTAGTACTTTACCCATGAGTCCCAATCGTCCCAAAACAATATGTACAAGGATATGACTCGACTTAGCAACCATGTAATCAACTAGATAATTAACTTGGGTTTAAACAAATGTTGTAACAATAATGCACTAAAGATGAGTGCATACAAGGTAGGCTAAGGCGATTTGGGTGTACATTTTAGTGGGGTGTAACTAATTCTTCCTTTAAGTAAAATGCTTAAAGGTCGAAACGAAAAGATAGGCTCTGAGGGGTGTACTAGGGGTATCGTGTACTAAAAATGAGTACAACGCAAAGGGTGTGGGAGAATTACTTGACCAATGTAGCCAAAGTAATTATAACAAAAACACAGGTGTAAAACAATGGGTTAATCCTAATGCCTCTTATCATGTAGTAAATCTAACTACACGAATGTAGTCTCACTTGTGGCCTTGGAATGGTCCTAACGCAAGTTCTAGAATCTAAGTGCTACCGGTACACACATCATAGCATAAATGCTTTTCCTACCAATTCTAGGGGCGAACCTCACATATTTGGGGTGGACAAATTTTTTAGTGGTACGGTTTTTTGTGCTAGTCATATAACTCCTATCCGTGAGACGCTCATTAAGATCAAAGTTTCACTCCTATATGTTGTAAAAAATTTTAAATTTGGCACTAAAATTACCCTAATAAGTATTTCTCTCAGTTTTATTACACATCTACTATTAAACAAACAAAAGTCAAGCGCAATTGTATTCTCTAAAATCGTACTTTTACCCTCCCCTTACACTTAAGATGAACATTGTCCCCAATGTTCAAATAACAAGATGTAAAAGCAAAAAGTAAAAGAATGAAATCAAATACTCCCCTGATTCGCTCGTTGGATAGTGAAATTACACGGTTAGATCTTCCTCCAAAGAGAATGTTGAAGCTCCATGACTAATGCATCGCCATAAGCTTGATTCCATAAACATCTCCTTGTCCAAAATAACCTGTTAAACCTGAGAAAACAAACACGAAAACCTGCATAACATCGGCGGGAAAAATCTATATATAAGGATATAATGATTGTGGAATGATAATTTTGCAGATTCCTGGAGATTATAAGTTGGAGATTTTAATAAAAACTTTTTATGAAAACAAAACTTTCAAAAATTTCTGGAAATTAAATCTGACGCCGTCAGGTTATAAACCTTGACGCCGTCAGAAATGACCTGACAAAAATTTTCATTTTAAGTTTCCGGAAAATTTCTGGAAAAACCTTTACCTTACTTCCTGGAAATCCTGCAAAACATCATTATGACTCGATACAAGCATTTGACTCAAACAAATACTAATATGTATGCTAATTTAATATTATTATGATTCATGTTCATTTGTGTTCTAATAAACCGATTTAGATTTCCCTTACACTTAACTTTTGCAAAATACCTTTATATGTAGTTAAGACGAAGTTAAAAACAAAATAAAGCATTTTCACAAATTAGTTTTGAACATGAATCAATAATGATAAAAATTAAACACACATACGGAAACAAATAAAATCAAACAAACAAATAAATAAACACACAAAGCAAATAAATAAAATAAAGCTTGGGTTGCCTCCCAAGAAGCGCTTGTTTTTGTTCGAGTCACGAGCCTGACTCTACCCTTATTTAACAAAAATAGGGGAGGTTTTCCCTACACTTAGGATTAAGTGCGGGTGAAAGTAGCGATACACACCCTTAGGGTGTGAATATGCCACGTGAGGTGAAGGGGGTGAGTGAATGGCTTCCTTCATCCTAAAACTACCCGGATAATATTGGTTGATGGGTGGGTCGGTTCCTCTTTTTTCTCCTAGATGTAAATCTAAGGATGAAAAGTTGTGTAAAGGTTGAGGTTCCAATTCATCAACACTAGGAAATTCCCTAGAACTATGAGTAAGGTCATCACTAAAAGTGTGCAAACCTATATCCTCTAGTTGTGCTTGGTCCAAGGGTTCTACCTCCATCGGGATTCCTAAAGTCTCTTCTACTTCTTCCGGGTAAGTCACGGGCGGTGCGGGTGCCTCAAATGATGGTGGGTTTTGTGGAGTACTTGGTTTGGTGAAATCAATCCCACTCATGCAACTAGGTAGTTCAACACTAACCATCTCACAGTCTTGTTTTGATTCTAAGTCCATGTTCTTAGAAACTAGGTCTCTTTGCTCATACGAATCCACCAATTCGTTCCACTTATGGGTCATGGTTAGGAAGCTTTCCTCGAAATTCATCCAAAGGGCCTGACTAAAAGGAATTGATCCAGATAATGCTTGTCTAAGACAAGTATCACATGCATAGAATTCATTAAACCCATCTAACCTTACCCCCAACTTCATTTGGATATCACAAAGATCACGAAACAATTCATAGGAATGATAGGAAACAAATCTCTTGGTGAAGTATAATTGTTCATCTATTGTCAATGATCTAAATGGAATTTCATCCGCCATAGTGACAAATGAAAATGGTTTTACAAACAAAGGGCACAAAGAAAAAGATAGACTACTAGAAAGCTAATAAAAAGAAAATAAAAATCTCACTAGATAGGAATCTAATGAGTAGACCTAATAAAAATAAAATTTCAACCTAAGCAATAACTACTCCCCGGCAGCGGCGCCAAAAACTTGATTGCGTGGTTTTGTAACCTTACAACAGGTTTTACCTCTCGAGGGATCTCAAGAGGCTTACAACCCCACCAGGCAGTGTACCTGACCGATGTAGTATAGTGTAGTGGTAAGTACGGGGGATTGATCGTTCTCCACAGGGAATAGTGTTCGTTAGGTATGAAAGGCTACTCTAATTAGGTCTAAGGGTTGAGGAAGATTCTTTTTATGTTTTTATAATTTTATGAAAGCAATTAAAATCTCGGTTTTGAAGGAGTGGGCGGAATTAGTTGCTAGTCAACTAACCCAAATGACTACGAATGCAAATAAAATAAAATAACAAAAATGAAAAGTGGTGAGAAACTTATGTGTAGAGAAATGTGTTTACTTAGATTTCCTTACTCCCTAACTATCTTTTACCGGTTAATTAGTGTGTATTAGTTGCGTGGATGACGGGTGTATTCCTTAATACCATTCGTGGGGTGGCGTACTTACTTCCCCAACTCTACAAGCTCCTACTTCACTCCTATGTCGAGCCGGCTAGGAAGCTCCTAACATGGGATCACTAGAATTCGCTTGTGCATTAAATACAACCATAAAAACCTTTAGTACGCGTTTGGTTCATGTTTCTTAAGACATTCAAGCAAGTTACCGAATAGGAAGTTAGCCAGTTTTCTTAAGCCTAACATAGATAAACAATCATCCAATACAACTAACAACACACTAACAACCAATAATCAATAGCTAAGTTTCATTAGATCTAAGCAAACACAAGATAAAATTAGCCTAACATGTTAAACAAAAGACAAGCATAAGATAGAATCAAACAACACATAGACATATTGAATGATTAATTGATAACTTATCTTTCAATGAAACATGGAAGATCTCAAGGCAAAAAGCCCTGAAAAAGTAGCTAAAATCGTCTTAGGGTTTTATCCCAAAATTCCACACACTAAGCTCTCTCTTAATGACAAAAGATTAGAAAACTATATATAGATTTTTGGATCTGACGGCGTCACCTTATGCATTGTGACGCCGTCACCTCGCCGCTTTTAGGGTTCCCGGGTGACCTTCTTGACGCCGTCCCTCTTTAGCTCTTCAAAAATCCATTCTGGCCTATCAAGGCTTGACGCCGTCGGATCATGAACGTGACGCCGTCCCCTTATGATTTAAGCCGTGACGCCCTTGATTTAGTTAAAGCGTGACGCCGTCAGAATTCTCATGCTAACTCACTGGCCCGTCATGAGTAAATTTCACATCCCACTTTTCTTGCCAAGGCATGACGCCGTCCCATGTTAATTGTGACGCCGTCAAGAGTAACTTTCAGCCGATTCTTGAGACTTTGCCGTTTTCTTCACTTTAATGCTCCAAAAACGTCCAAAATGCCTCCTTTTCCAGATTTCTCCTCAAAAGTACCTAAAATGACAAAAGGAACGATTTAGGGCAATATTTGATCAAATAAATACGATTTCGGGCTTAAATGACCCCTTAAAAGCGGTACACTTTTCGCCTCATCAACAAGCCAATTCTAGATCCTTCCCAAGTGTATTCTAGGCCATTCTACTCTGCTTGGAGGCCAAGTTGAGCATTAATACCCCTATGCCTTGAGAGTAGTATAAATAGAACCATTTGGCTAGTGTTTTCAAAACCCATTCTCATCCAACTATTAATCCAATTCATGTAAACTCTAAGAATATCTCTCTTAACCACCCCTCACCCTTTTCCAAAGGTGTTGGGGGGTTGGCTTGGTCGTTTGGCTATGGAGCAAGGCTAGGACTTTGTATTTCATCTTATGAACTTTGGTATTCTCTTTTAATATTAAGCATGCTTGTTTCTTTAATTGTGTTGATTCTTATTTGTCTTGTGAATGATGTCTTAGTACTTGTTTGGTTTATATGATAACTTGTGATAATAGGATGTTTGGATAATATTAGTGTTTGTTTGGATTATGATGATAACATCATATTTGGTTAAATTGGATCTTGTTATTGTTTATTGTTTTGATTAATTATTGTTGAGTCTATATGTCGAAAGGATTCTCAATAGTGGTTGATTTCAATTCATTAGTCGACGAATGTTTTGGTCTTGTACTTTGTGACGATTGTATGAGAAACTTAATAAACATAACAAGTAAAGGTTTAATTTGGATTAAAGGTCGAAAGGCAACTTTTGAATATGTGTTCTAATCATTATCTTTCAAGTAAATGGAACTTCACAAATTGATGACATCAAAGTTATAGGTCGAAAGAACTCTTTGTTTGTTGTTGGTTTAGGCATGAGTTTTATGACATGACCAATTGATTAAAGCTTATGTATATTTGATTTATAAAACACTAGACTATTATAATTGGTTCTATAGGCCGAAAGGATTACCAATGATAATATGTTTTCCAAACTAGTAAAGGCTTACACCAAGTCCTTACTCACTTATTATCATTGCCAAACATGTATGTTCTTTGTGTGCTTACATCATGCTTTTATAATTGCTTTTCTTGTTGGTTTGATCCGTGATAATCATAACCGTCAACTTGTTACTTGCTTAAATAAATAAACAACACTTGAGTGCAACCAAGTGTCTTGGGACGACCTTGACTTACCACAATCTCTATACTACAAATGACTAGGGTATACTTGCCCGAATGTGTTCCTAGTTAATCGGTAATTCTTGTTTATAAATTTAAAACCTCGTATGAACGCATCACCCTTCTTTATGCCCTTCACCAAATGTGTCAACTGTCTGGACTTTACGGCTTCTTCTATCTGCCTCTTTAGTTCTCTGCAACTATTCATTTCATGGCCATAATCTTCGTGAAAGTGACAATACTTGGTTGTATCTCTGTTTTTCCCCTTGCTTGACATGCGAGGGGGTGGTTCAAAAGCCTTAGCAGCCCTCTCCGTTGCAAGTATTTCTTTCAGAGATTTAGTCAAGCTTCCTAGCAACCCATGGTTAGGACTTTGTTGTACGGAATGAACCTGTCTCTGTTTTTATTTTTGATCTTCGATCCTTCTTACGCAGAGTGCTTCGAGAACTTGCTGTGGCTTTCTCTATTTTTGATCGGAGCACCATTGGTAGATACTTCCTTTGCTTATATCCAAGTGTATGTCTTTTCGATTAAACCCTTTGATGATGTACCCTCCGAACGGGTCGAAGGACTCCCCTTCGAGCCTATGCGAAGCCCACTCTTCAGAGGCCCAGGTTAACCTCCTAACACATTTCATTGGCGTAAAACCATTCATCTATGAAGTGGTTACCATGTGGGAATCCGCCAATCGAAGCCCTAAGCCCTTCGGGGTATCCCTCTCGAAGGGACTACAACGAAGAGCTACCTTGACCTGGTCATACCCACGTCTCCTCTTCCTTTAGTCCCCATGATCTCCGAAACAAGTGCAACCGCCCACTAAGGCCTATTTCTCCCCTATAAATAGCTTGGGTGGGCAAGAACCAAAGTAAGTTAACTTCATCTTCTCAATTTACAACCTACTTATCATCACACATACTTACTCGCACGCCGGAGGTGGTTCGCAGGGTCCAACCCCTGCGCAATCACTTAACGTAGTGTCTTGGTATTTCTTATTTCAGGTTAAGAACAAGCTTGGCGCAACCTCAACACCCCATAATTCCTTTGATCACCATCGAAGGCCTGGTAGTGCATCTTTTTGTACAATCAGTGGCGCCATCCGTGGGACCGCTACTATTGGTCTCGTTATTTCCAAGCTTATAACCAACTAACTACTTTCACTATTATTCCGGCATGGATCAAGGAAGAGAATATACTCCCCCACCGGGTTTCTCTACCTTGGCACCAATACCAATCAACGACTCTAACAACCTTCCCCCAATAACCGCTTCCACATTCACAACACGTTCTCACCCAGAGATAACACCCAACCATCATGCTTCGACATCAGCCAATCCGGAGCCTATTATTAGCCCAGACTTTGTCGAAGCCAACCACGAAGTATTGGAATCCCTCTTAAGGGCTCGCAAAAAG
Organism: Artemisia tridentata subsp. tridentata; assembly: GCA_021014915.2. NCBI lineage: Eukaryota > Viridiplantae > Streptophyta > Magnoliopsida > Asterales > Asteraceae > Artemisia > Artemisia tridentata. The sequence goes on along the minus strand of CP139509.1, from coordinate 102,460,552 downwards.
CAATGCCGAATACGAAGGAAAGCTAGGGCCCACATGGGAAGGACCCTACGTGATATCTGAAGCCTACGGCAATGGAGCCTACAAGCTCGCAACAACGAAGGGAGAGGTCATGGATAGGACTTGGAATGGTACCAATCATCGTAAGTTTTACATATAAGACTTACTACTTTTAAAAGCACTCAGTCTGTTATTTCAATTTCATGTAACGCATTCTTCTCACTTGGGGAAAGAAGCATTAATGGTAGGTGTCCTAGTGTTCATTTCTTAAAATGATGTAATCCTCCCTACCCAATTAATGATATAACGCATTTCCCTTAAATCTCTTGTTTCGTTTTCTACAACAAAGATTTGATCAGCCAAGTACTTTACAAGTTTCAATGTCGAAGGATGTAGCAAGACAAATGTCTTGTATACAAATAACATCCATTGCAATTCACATTAACTTCTCCTATAAAGTCTTAGGGTATTCTAAGCCCTTCGTATCTTAAGGATAAAGACGGAGTGGGTCACGACCCTTTGTTGCAGTCAAATTATACGATTGCTTAAAATCTTGGTTCAAAATACACACAATAAGGTTATAGCCTTAGGTTGTATATGTACGTCTATTATAAGCGTAAGAGAAGAAAAACATAGCATTTAACACGGGACGTTGTCCCTAATTGGCATTAACAAGGCCAAATATGGTCATAGCCAAAACAAAACAAACAATTATTTAATGCACGGGTCGAAGCCCATGCAGATGCATAGATATATTGTTCAAACTATTAAGCATGATGTGACATTGTCAAAAGGGCCCGTGGGGTCAAATCCCTGCCAACACGACAGTCTCTACAAAGTGTGGAGCCTTGTGATCGTTAGCTGAGGCTGATGGAGAACCCACTCCATCACTCACATTCTTTGAATCTTGGGGGATGAAAGTAACCTCTCTGGTACCACGGGATACAACGAAGTTCCTGAACGCCATTCCTACAACGACAAAAGGAAAGCGATAAGAATCAGCAGATAAGTTATTTACTTTATTTGACTAGTTACATACATACTTCTCCCTTCACATATTATCTCAGGTTTCAATGGAGAGTCTTCTCAATGATCAACGATGCCCGCCATATACAGTATCGGTTCGGGAAACGTTTGTACATCAAAGGGATGGCGTGCAAGACGTTGGTAAAGAGAATTGTTTCTTATGAAGTGCGGTAAGGGATCATCAAAACGTTTCTCATCAAACCGGAATGCCTTATCCAGCAAGGCTGGGTACTCGGGAGGTATGATTGTGCTTTGTACATAGAAAAACAAACCTTTCCATTTTCTTATATTGGCAAAGGGTTTAGTTATTAAGCAAGGGACATCAGGCTCACTTCTTTTCGCTAAGGTTAACCAATCACCACCAGGGCAAAGGTTAATAAAACCTCTAAGCACATTAAGTGTTGGCTCATAGCCATAAGCTTTGCACACAACAATGTAGGTGGTCAACTTGGCTAGGCCAAATGGATTCAACCTTGAAATATGTACTTGATAATATTGTAAGAACTCTAAGATTAAAGGATGAATGGGAACCCTAAAGTTGGATTCTGTAAATGCATGAACATAGAGCCCAACATACCCAGCCGGAGCGTCAAAGATATTTTGGTCTTTGTTAGGAAGAATCACTTTGAACTCCTTGGGTATGGGGTACTTCTCAATAAATTCTGTCAAATCCTGTTCTGTTAAGATACATTTTTGTTCCCTAATGATTCTCTTTGCTGCTATACTCATCTTGTATTAGAAAAAATGAGAATTGGGGAGGGGAGTTACCTTAAAACTCAGATGAAGCGCAAAGCACAGTATTGTGTATGTGTATTTTGTGCGCAAAGAAAAAGTATGATCAGGTAGGAATTAGGAAGGGTTTCTGTATATTTTGAAAGTTTATCCTGACTATCCACGTTTACTCATAGTCCGAGTAATATACGGACTAAAGGCTACTTTTTAAATTTTGAAAAGAAGTTCGTGGTTACCGATATACTAGCTGTTGCAACTTAGAGTATGGTAGATAGATATTCAATAGCCGCATTTATTGCACAATTTGTTTGAACACTTATCTTCATTTTGTCCGATTTTGTGACGGAAGGGATAGAGTGTGGTGTTACACCCCGTGCCCGCTTTGACCAAAAATTAAAACTTTACACTCGGAAAACGCTTTACCTTTACTTTCGACCTTTTTACCATTTACAAAATTCCTTGAACATAACCAAGATGACCATTTATAACCAAGATGACCAATCTGGACCATAACCAAGATGAGCAAACTGGATCCACACTTAGGTCCAGACTTTGGAACCTAAAAGTGGATCCTGGATTCATAACCAAGATGAGTAAACTTCATAACCAAGATGAATAAACTGGATCCACACTTAGGTCTAGATATTGGAACCTAAAAGTGGATCCCGAATTCATAACCAAGATGAATAAACTGGATCCACACTTAGGTCCAGAGCTTGGAACCAAAAGGTGGATCCAAGACTAAAAGCTTGATCCACACCAAGGACCACTATTTCAAACCTAAAAGTAGATCCTGGGAAGATCCACACTAAGGTTCAGACTTTGGAACCTAAAAGTAGATCCCAGAACTGACGGGTTATGCATAAACCTCTTTTGACCCATTTTCACAACAAACCACTTATACGACTTTCGTATTACATCAAACTTTACCAAAAGCATTAGATTAACATAATAAACATGTTCCAAGGTCACTTGACCCGTTTACAACTCAAAATGGGTATTTTCATACATAATCCAAACGCCCCTTTAACTTTACTCAAAAACACATAAACCATACTTTGACTTACCAAAAGACTTCCAATTCGCTACACAACTTTTGACATACAATTTACCACTTTTCCACTCATTACAAAACGTTACTCGACTCACGGGGGTACAAACTTTACATTCGAGCTCGGTATCTACCTAAGCTCTAATTCCTTACCAATATCCTATAATGCATAACCAAGCCTTAACCCATATATCCAAATCATCCATTTAAGCACGCCAACCTACAAAATGGTTAGACAACTAAACCGTAAGCACAACGGCTTAGTAAGTAAAACGATAACAACATACAATTATACTTCAATCCATATAGCATCATATACATAAAACACTTACTTCATGGCTCACTACTCAAATCACAACAAGCACATAGTATCAACATATTCCATAGCATCATCTCATCTCATAAGCCATAATCATGGCATCACATAAACATAACCCAAGCTCATCTTCTCAACATAAACATACAAAACACATAATGATAGAAATCCATATAACATATGATATAATCATTTTACTTACCTCAAACCAAGCTACATCATAACATGAACATCATCATCTACACAATCTTCCATCATCATCATCACCATCCTTCATAAAAAAACAAAACCTAACAACATAGCAATAAAATACATAACAAGGGTTATCAAAACCCATCAAAACATACTCATCTTGCTAACCAAATCATCATATGATCATACCCATATCATATGATGATTTCCCACTTTCCTTCTCATCTATAACTTTACTAAATAAAGGCAATAGATTACTTACTTGATGATGATCATTACTAAGGAAAGGCTATTGACACTTGATCTTCACTTTCTTCTTCTTAGATCATCACTTAGCTATTTTCCCTCTCTTTTCTTCTCACTAGGAACCGGCCTTCTCAAAGGCTCAAGAATGATGTGGATCTCTCTAGACTTAGCTAGATATAACTAGTTAGGCACAAGTTTGGGTCATTGGCAAGAATGGCCCCTCAAGCCCTATTCTTTCTATTTTGGCCACCACTAACTTATAACTCTTTATAACATGTTTAACACTCGGCAACCTAGGCCCCTTTAGTTATGCATCATATTATATAACTATATTAGTCATACTTTGACTATTAATTGGCTATCGGGTTTGACCATTACACAACTTTCGTTGACTGGCCAATCACATAAGGCTTTTATCATTTTCATCTAGGGTGGGGTCCCAACGCCCGGGAAACGGGTCTAACAATTGGCATGTTTTTTGAGTCGAATGCAATATAAACTCATACGTATATATCACTTTTGACTGGGGGACTTGATGATGTACCCTCCGAACGGGTCGAAGGACTCCCCTTCGAACCTATGCGAAGCCCTCTCTTCGGAGGCCCAGGTTAACCTCCTAAGACATTTCATTGGTGTAAAACCATTCATCTATGAAGTGGTTACCATGTGGGAATCCGCCAATCGAAGCCCTAAGCCCTTCGGGGTATCCCTCTCAAAGGGACTACAACGAAGAGCTACCTTAACCTGGTCATACCCACGTCTCCTCTTCCTTTAGGCCTTCTCGCCAAAATAGAGATCGTGGGCTACAAAGCCCTAGCGGTTACCACAAATCATGGGACGCCCCCATGATCTCCGAAACAAGTGCAACCACCCACTAAGGCCTATTTCTCCCCTATAAATAGCTTGGGTGGGCAAGAACCAAAGTAAGTTAACTTCATCTTCTCAATTTACAACCTACTTATCATCACACATACTTACTCGCACACCGGAGGTGGTTCGCAGGGTCCTACCCCTGCGTAATCACTTAACGTAGTGTCTTGGTATTTCTTATTTCAGGTTAAGAACAAGCTTGGCGCAAACTCAACACCCCATAATTCCTTTGATCACCATCGAAGGCCTGGTAGTGCATCTTTTTGTACAATCACTCTTGTAAGTTGCCGGAAGGTCAGTGGATAAGAATTCCACCAAGCTTCGATTTCGTAGGCCATGTACGAAACCAGAAATGTGCTGATCTTCATGTAAACCCAAGATCTGTAGAGTATCATCGGTGTACCTTGTGACGAAAGCCCTTATGCTTTCATTCTCCCTTTGTTTAATGTTGTGCACCGTTAGATGGGTCCTTGTGAACTTCTTTTTCTGGCTAAAATATGATCGGAACTTAGGCTTTAGGTCATCAAGGTTGACAATACTTCCTGGCTTTTTTTCCATTCTACCATATACGAGCAGAATCTCGTAGGGTATATGTAAACATGTGACAGGCTACAAGAATGACCCACTTTTGCATCCTAATTTCCCCTTCGAACAATTGTAGAAAGTTATCCGGATCCCTCTTCCCATCATAAGTACCAATGTGTGCAGTCATTTTTAACCCATCAGGTAAAGGGTAGTCTTCTATCCATCTTACGAAGGGTGTAGCAGAACCTATAGGTTCCGAATACAGGCAATTATAGGGTGGTGCATACATAGGGATAGCATTATATGGATTATGGTTTGGGGGTACTCCCATAGGAGTTTGGTTAGGGTAAGATTTGTAGGATGCAGTCATACCAAAAGGATAACCATTTCCTATGGCATACGGAGGGTATACCGTAGGATGCCCGAAGGGTATGTTCCCATAATGTTGAGGGAGACTATGGTTGTTGGACTGTCCATTTACCGGGGGATACAAACCCTGAGGGTAAGACTGAGTTTGGAACGAGGGGTACATACCATTGGGAGGAAGGTTTCCTCCCATATTAATCGGAGGTGGATTGCCTTCTACGCCAGATGCGTGAGAAGGCTGCAACGGAACCCCTACTTCAGTCCTTCCAAGATGAGCTGCTAACAATGGAGGTAGATTCACCTCCGTTTCTTCCCTTCGTTGGCTTCTTCCATTGGAACCTTCGGCTACCGCTCCTTCTTGATGCGTGGTTTTGCAACCTTACAACAGGTTTTACCTCTCGAGGGATCTCAAGAGGCTTACAACCCCACCAGGCAGTGTACCTGACCGATGTAGTATAGTGTAGTGGTAAGTACGGGGGATTGATCGTTCTCCACAGGGAATAGTGTCGTTAGGATTGAAAAACTACTCTAATAGGTCTAAGGGTGAGGGAAGATTCTTTTTGTATTTTTTATTTTATGAAAGCAAGTAAAATCTCGGGTTTGAAGGAGTGGGCGGAATTAGTTGCTAGTCAACTAACCCAAATAACTACAAATGCAAATAAAATAAAATAACTGAAAATGAAAAGGTCGTGAAACTTATGTGGAGAGAAATGTGTTTACTTAGATTTCCTTACTCCCTAACTATCTTTTACCGGTTGATTAGTGTGTATTAATTGCGTGGATGACGGGTGTATTCCTTAATACCAATCGTGGGGTGGCGTACGTACTTCCCCAACTCTACAAGCTCCTACTTCACTCCTATGTCGAGCCGGCTAGGAAGCTCCTAACATGGGATCACTAGAATTCGCTCATGTATTAAATACAACCATAAAAACCTTAGTACGCATTGGTTCATGTTTCTTAAGACGTTCAAGCAAGTTACCGTATAGGAAGTTAGCCAGTTTTCTTAAGCCTAACATCGATAAACAATCACCCAATACAATTAATAACACACTAATAACCAATAATCAATAGTTAGGTTTCATTAGATCTAAGCAAACACAAGATAAATCTAGCCTAGCATGTTAATTAAAAGACAAGAACAAGATATAATCAAACAACACATAGACATATTGATTGATTAAACGAATACTTATCTTCAATTAAACATGGGAGATCCAAGGGTATGAAAACCCTTAAAAATGGTAGAAATTCGTCTTAGGGTTTCTCCTCACAAGTTGCACACTAATAACAAAAAATTGCAAAACTATATATAGAGTTTAAGGGCTGACGGCGTCACGTTGTAGATCCTGACGCCGTCACCTCGCCGTGTCTAGGGTTCCCGGATGGCCTTCTTGACGCCGTCCCTCTTTAGTGCTCCAAAATCCGCTCTGTCTTATCAAAGGCTGACGCCGTCAGAAATGGGCTTGACGCCGTCTCGCTTTAACTTAAACGTGATGGCCTTGATCACCTTAAAGGGTGACGCCGTCATATTTCCATTGTAAAACTCTCTGGCGCGTCACGTGTATTTTTTCATATCCACCTCTTTTGCCAAGCCGTGACGCCGTCAGGAGCAATCCTTGACGCCGTCACATGTACTTTTCCAGCCGATTTTGAGACTTTTTCGTTTTCTTCACTTTTATGCTCCAAAAACGTCCAAAATGCTTCCTTTTCATGATTTCTTCTCCAAAGTACCAAAAATGACAAAAGGAACGATTTAGGGCAATATTTGATCAAATAAATACGATTTAGGGCTTAAATGACCCCCCAAAAGTGGTACACTTTTCGCTTCATCAAATACCCTTACACTTGAGATTTGTTTGTCCTCAAGCAAATGCGCTTTTATTCTAATCAAAATACAAGTTAGGGGTCATTTAATGCTAATATAAAAGTAATTACAATAAATAGTCATTCCACTTTAATCATAATAAGCATGGAGATTACAAACTAGCACCTCACAAGTAGTGTTTAGATACTCACATCTCTCAGGTGTCATCAAAATAAATCTCATAAATGAAAACGGATAATATCTCTCACTACCTGTCATAGCAAATAGATTACCATAGGCTTGGGAAAGGATCAAAAACCTCCTCCACTAGGCATAAGCACCTAAGACAAACTATCAAAGAGGGCTTTTACATGGGTTATAACGTGAGGTGTAAGGATATGATAAACACGGATTTGTTGGATAAGGGATATTTTACTGGTGGCGAGTTAAAGATCTTGATTAATTACATGTACAATATGGCGTTGCTAAGCCAAGACTAGACTCGACTTAAGCTAAAAACAAAATAACAAAAAGATAAAACAAACATAAAATGAAACGGGATGGTAGTCCGTATGTTTTTTCTACTTTTCTTTTTCTCATTTTTTTTTTGTATTTTTCTTGATTTTTTTTTTTCGATTTTTTTTTTTTTCATACACTCTTGCCCTACCATCCAAAATAATACATCATAGGGGCGTTGCATTCCCCTTACACTTGAACTTTTACATAACTTTACAAATAACTATTCTAATGACTCGAATTAAGATAATCGAAACACTTGGAGTACTTTTTTAAAATATTTAGCACATATGGGGGTAATAATGTTGTTCTTCCCCATTACTCCATTACACTAGTACTTTACCCATGAGTCCCAATCGTCCCAAAACAATATGTACAAGGATATGACTCGACTTAGCAACCATGTAATCAATTAGATAATTAACTAAGGGTTTAAACAAATGTTGTCACAATAATGCACTAAAAATGAGTGCATACAAGGTAGGCTAAGGCGATTTGGGTGTACATTTAAGTGGGGTGTAAACAAATTCTTCCTTTAAGTAAAATGCTTAAAGTTAGAAACGAAAAGATAGGCTCTGAGGGGTGTACTAGGGGTATCGTGTACTAAAAATGAGTACAACGCAAAGGGTGTGGGAGAATTACTTGACCAATGTAGCCAAAGTAATTATAACAAAAACACAGGTGTAAAACAATGGGTTAATCCTAATGCCTCTTATCATGTAGTAAATCTAACTACACGAATGTAGTCTCACTTGTGGCCTCGGAATGGTCCTAACGCAAGTTCTAGAATCTAAGTGCTACCGGTACACACATCATAGCATAAATGCTTTTCCTACCAATTCTAGGGGCGAACCTCACATATTTGGGGGTGGAAAATTTTTTAGTGGTACGGTTTTGTGCTAGTCATATAACTCCTATCCGTGAGACGCTCATTAAGATTAAAGTTTCACTCCTATATGTTGTAAAAAAATTTAAATTTGGCACTAAAATTGCCTTAACAGGTATTTCTCTCAGTTTTATTACACATCTACCATCAAACAAACAAAAATCAAGTGCAATTGTATTCTCTAAAGTATCGTATTATTACCCCCCCCCCCTTACACTTAAGATGAACATTGTCTCCAATGTTCAAATAACAAGATGTAAAAGTAAATAAGGTAAAAGAATGAAATCAAATACTCCCCCGATTCGCTCGGTGGATAATGAGGTAACAGGGTTAGATCTTCTTTCAAGGTAATGTAGAAGCTTCAAGACTAATGCATCGCCATAAGCTAGATTCCACATACATCTCCTTGTCCAAAATAACCTGTTAAACCTGAGAAAACAAACACGAAAACCTGCATAACATCGGCAGGATAAATTCAATATAAGGATATAATGCTTGTGGAATGATAATTTTGCAGATTCCTGGAGTTTATAAGTTAGAGATTTAATAAAAACTTTTTATGAAAACAAAACTTTCAAAAATTTCAGAAAATAAAACCTGATGCCGTCAGGTTGTAATGCCTAACGCCGTCAGAAATGATCTGACAGAATTCTCATGTTAAGTTTCCGGAAAATTTCTGGAAAAACCTATACCTTACTTCCTGGAAATCCTGCAAAACATCATTATGACTCGATACAAGCATTTGACTCAAACAAATACTAATATGTATGTTAATTTATTATTGTTATGATTCATGTTCATTTGTTCTAATAAACCGATTTGGATTTTCCTTACACTTATCTTTTGCAAAATACCTTTATATGTAGTTAAGACGAAGTTAAAAACAAGATAAAGCATTTTCACAATTTAGTTTTGAACATGAATCAATAATAATAAAAATTAAACATACATACGGAAGCAAATAAAATCAAACAAACAAATAAATAAACACACAAAGCAAATAAAGCTTGGGTTGCCTCCCAAGAAGCGCTTTTCTTTATTAACGAGTCTTGTAGCTAGACTCAAAGTCACGGGTTCTACGTTTTTCCGTTTTGCTTCTCAATTGCCCCTCTAATCATCCTAACAACCTCCATATCAACTTTGTATTTAGGTCCTAGGTTCAAGCAATCTTTATAATAAAGGCTTCTCTTATTCCAAACATAGTCCATGCCTTTCTCTTTATCCTCATCATTGATGTCCTCAATCGCACCAATGTTGTCCTTGTCAAATCGAGGCACAAAACGAAATTCATTTACCCGATAAGGCATCCTATATGTGATCCTATCTATGTGATTAGAAAACTGAACCGTGCCTCTCAAACGATCATACTTTAAATTGGATGCTTCAATAAATGGCTTACCTAACACCACGCGAGATAGGCGGCAGTCAACAACACTTGCCAAATCTTCTAAGATCATGAAGTTGGTGACAAAGGTAAAATTCCCAACAAGGATATGCATATCCTTAATCCTTCCAACGAAGTTGCAAACTCCGCCGGGGCACTTGGGGTCTTTCCTAGGCTCAAGTGGTGTGTTTATGATCTGGCTATAAAGGCCTGAGGACATCACGTTGATTGGGGATTCACAGTCAATGTAAGCATGCTCAACGTATTGGTACCCAATCATACATGGTATCTTCACATTCCCGGGATCACCCCTCTTAATCTTTGGGTCAATTCTAACAAAAGGTGGTCGAGGGTTATCAACTAGGTTGTTATAGTAAGCAATCTCCTCCTTAGTGGGGTATTCATTGAAATAATCATCCAACCTAGGATCTACCTTCACTTCATCAATTTTCTCAATCAACTTCTCAACCGTAAGATTATTACGTTCTAAGTAATTATCTGAGCATATGGCGGTCTCTAAGCTGTTCAAGGCATAATCAAGCTCTATATCAATCATTCTATTGAGCTCTCTGAGCTCACTAATCTCATTCTCAAGTTGGCTACGCAACAAAGCCACTTCGCCAGGTGTAAGAGGTGGATTCGCGTTTTCCATAATGGCAAACTGAATAGTCAATGAAAATCTTATACGAACAAAAACACGAAGAAAATAGATAGACTAAAGAAAAACCTAGAAAAATAAAATAAAAATCACACTAGAAAGGAATCTAGTGAGTAGACCTAATAAAATAAAAATTCAACCTAAACAATAACTATTCCCCAGCAGCGGCGCCAAAAACTTGATGCGTGGTTTTGCAACCTTACAACAGGTTTTACCTCTCGAGGGATCTCAAGAGGCTTACAACCCCACCAGGCAGTGTACCTGACCGATGTAGTATAGTGTAGTGGTAAGTACGGGGGATTGATCGTTCTCCACAGGGAATAGTGTCGTTATGATTGAAAAACTACTCTAATAGGTCTAAGGTTGAGGGAAGATTCTGTTTGTATTTTTTATTTTATGAAAGCAAGTAAAATCTCGGGTTTGAAGGAGTGGGCGGAATTAGTTGCTAGTCAACTAACCCAAATAACTACAAATGCAAATAAAATAAAATAACTGAAAATGAAGAGGTCGTGAAACTTATGTGGAGAGAAATATGTTTACTTAGATTTCCTTACTCCCTAACTATCTTTTACCGGTTGATTAGTGTGTATTAATTGCGTGGATGACGGGTGTATTCCTTAATACCAATCGTGGGGTGGCGTACGTACTTCCCCAACTCTACAAGCTCCTACTTCACTCCTATGTCGAGCCGGCTAGGAAGCTCCTAACATGGGATCACTAGAATTCGCTCATGCATTAAATACAACCATAAAAACCTTAGTACGCATTGGTTCATGTTTCTTAAGACGTTCAAGCAAGTTACCGTATAGGAAGTTAGCCAGTTTTCTTAAGCCTAACATCGATAAACAATCACCCAATACAATTAATAACACACTAATAACCAATAATCAATAGTTAGGTTTCATTAGATCTAAGCAAACACAAGATAAATCTAGCCTAGCATGTTAATTAAAAGACAAGAACAAGATATAATCAAACAACACATAGACATATTGATTGATTAAACGAATACTTATCTTCAATTAAACATGGGAGATCCAAGGCTATGAAAACCCTTAAAAATGGCAGAAATTCGTCTTAGGGTTTCTCCTCACAAAGTTGCACACTAATAACAAAAAATTGCAAAACTATATATAGAGTTTAAGGGCTGACGGCGTCACGTTGTAGATCCTGACGCCGTCACCTCGCCGTGTCTAGGGTTCCCGGATGGCCTTCTTGACGCCGTCCCTCTTTAGTGCTCCAAAATCCGCTCTGGCTTATCAAAGGCTGACGCCGTCAGAAATGGGCTTGACGCCGTCTCGCTTTAACTTAAACGTGATGGCCTTGATCACCTTAAAGGGTGACGCCGTCAGATTTCCATTGTAAAACTCCCTGGCACGTCACGTGTATTTTGTCATATCCACCTCTTTTGCCAAGCCGTGACGCCGTCAGGAGCAATCCTTGACGCCGTCACATGTACTTTTCCATCCGATTTTGAGACTTTGTCATTTTCTTCACTTTTATGCTCCAAAAACGTCCAAAATGCTTCCTTTTCCAGATTTCTTCTCCAAAGTACCTAAAATGACAAAAGGAACGATTTAGGGCAATATTTGATCAAATAAATACGATTTAGGGCTTAAATGACCCCCTAAAAGCGGTACACTTTTCGCTTCATCACTTTTCTCCTGGTCGGAGCCCGCTCAGGGACTCCTTCGAACCCAACAGACCTTCTGCTTAGCCTTCGACTAACAGGTGACCCTATCCTCAGGGTTGAGTGCGCGATTCCCTGTGTCGGAGGCCTAGGCTCCATTTTCATCTCTTCATCATAATCATCACTAGAATATTCCAACTCCCTTCACATCTCAGCATTTCGAACTTGCCTCTTGCGAGCCCTTAAGAGAGATTACAATGCTTCAAGGTTAGCTTCGGCAAAGGCTGGGCTAATGACAGGTTCCGGGTTGGCTGATGTCGAAGCATGATGATTAGGTGTTACTTCTGAGTGAGATCGTGTTGTAAACGTGGAAGCGGTGATAGGGGGAAGTTGTTAGGGTCATTAACTAGTATTGGCGTCAAGGTCAATAAACCCGGTGGGGGAGTATCTCCTCTTCCTTGATCCATGCCGAAAATGTAGCGAATGTAGTTAGTTGGTTACAAACTTGGGAATAACGAGACCAATTGCAACGAGTCCCACGGATGGCGCCACTGATTGTAAAATAAATTGCACGACCAGGCCTTGCGATGGTGATCAAAGGATATAAGGGGTGTTGTGGTTGCGCCAAGTTTGTCGTTAACCTGAAATAAGAAATACGAAGACACTACGTTAAGTGATTGCGCAGGGGTTGGACCCTGCGAACCACCTCCGACGTGCGAATGAGTATATGATATGATAAGTTGGTTAGTTTTTAGTGAAATGAGAGAGTCAAGTTTTGCATACCATTGTTCCCAGCCCATCCAAGCTATTTATAGGGGAGAAAATATGCCTTGGAGAGCTCATGCACAAATATCGGAGATCATGGAGGCGTCGCATGATTTAAGGTAAACGTTAGGGCTTAGTAGCCTACTATCTCTTTCTTAGCGGGAAAGCTCAAAAGAAAGAAGAGACGTGGGTATGACCAAGTCAAGGTTTTCTCCGTTCTAGTATCTTCGAAGGGTGTACCCCGAAGGGCTTAAGGCTTCGATTGGCGAGTTCTCAACCGGTAACCATATCATAGATGAATGGTTTGACGCCAGTGAAGATTTTAGGAGGTTGACCTGGACCTTTGAGAAGAAGGCTTCGTACAGGCTCGAAGGGGTGTCCTTCGACCCGTTCGGAGGGTACATCATCAAGTAGCATTAATAAAATCAATGATTTCAAAAAAACCTTCACTTTCTTTGGGTTTTTACAAAAATGCAATCATGTTATGTTGATCTGCAAAAGATAGAGTCGACATTGTGAATTATGAAAGATTTTGTAGGATTTTGCTGGATTTTGCAATTAATTGATAAAAACGAGTTAGGGTTTATGTTCGAGAGAGTTTTGATCGGATAAAAACACTTGCGTGAATGATTAAAGGATATAAACCCCTAATCGTTCATATTTCTAAAACAGTACCCTGAACTCTCAAACATAGCAGCAGAAACCTAGCAGCACTAACTTATGTCTAGCAGCATGAACTCCATATCCTCTCCTAACAGCTTATTAATCAGCACTCTAGCACTTTTCTCAGCTTATCCTGCAAAAGATTAGTCCCAAAAACAAAAAACCACAAACATAACACAATTTACAACAATCATATCATCAATTATACTTAGCAGTACTAAGTATAATTGGCAGCATTAACACAGCAGTTTTAAGTAAACTAGCAACACTAATTATACTTAGCAGCAGAAACAATTTATTGACTTAATAATAGTACTAATCCTTACAAAACATTACAAAACATAAAGAGATAAGAATTTTCAAAGATTTATCATTCCAATACTGACAACCAAAAATTTAAATCTACCCACATCAAAAGCTTTTGTGAGCAAATCTGCAACATTATTATCAGTATGAATTTTAACAATTTGAATTAACTTCTTTTCATAACAATCTCTTATAAAACGATGTCTTATCACAATATGTTTTGTTTTTTAGTGATAAACAGGATTTTTTATAATGCACATAGTACTGCTATTATCAATATATTTTTTTGTATGCATAGAATTGTACCCATAATCCAGCAATTGATTCTGAATCCATAGCACTTGTCCACAGCAACTTGAAGCAGCCACATACTCAGCTTCTGTTGTGGAATTTGCAACCACAGTTTGTTTCTTGCACTGCCATGAAATTAACCTGCATCCTAGAAATTGACAACCTCCTGTTGTTGATTTTCTATCCAAGCTAGCTCCAGCATAATCACTTTGCCTGTGATTTTCCCTCCTTTGGGATTACTCCCAAAAGCAACATATCCACCATCAATTTCTTCAAAATCTTCAAGATAAGACATGTCTCTTGTCATGTGCCTAGAGCATCCACTGTCAAAAACTCCTTCATCCTCAAATTCCACCTGTGGATTGCCCTGCACATAAAGTAAGAAAATCAGTTTCTCTTGGGGACCCAAGCCATTACTGACTTGGATCTGCCTTGTGCATCAATGTAATTGTATTCTTTAAAACTATTGATGCACTGTTGTTTCTAGAAACATGATCTAAAACTTTAACTTTTGGTTTCCAGACCCAACAAGCTGAGGCCATTACAGCATAAAAATGATTTCCCAAAACAGTATCAGTTATTGCTTTTGGCTCAGCAGTAGTAACTACTGCTTTTGCTTTAGCAGCACTAATTGATGTATTCTTTTGAATGGACCTATTTTTAGTAGAATGTGCTCTTTTTGAAAACTTTGACAATTATTTAGCACTGTCCACTGTTTTTACTTTAGAGTTAGCAGTACTAATTGATCTAGCAGTATTAGTTACTACTGCTGGTTTAGAAACATTTTGCTTGGCAGTATTAACTGATACTAAACCAGATCTCATTTGTACAGCTATTGGAATCTTGTTTCTTTTAGCAAAGGGATGAGTGTTTTGAGCAAAATTTTGATGATTCGCCCTCTTAGCATAGTTCCAAATAGGTTTTTGATAATAATAACAATTTTCCTGTAAATGTTCAAAACTACCACAGTGATAACAAGCCATGTTAAACGTCTCAAAGTCACTCCCTAACCTTTGTGACATCATGTTATTCCAATTTCTCTAGTTACCTCTAGGCCTGTTAGTGTACTCCCTAGGTTGCTTAGTGTATTCAACAATTTTCCTGGACACCTTATCATCAAACCTAGGTTTGACAAACTTAATATGTTCAACACTAGGCTTAACTGTGTTCCTTTCAACCATAGGTGTAGACTTCACCTGTTCCTCATCATCATCTGACACATAATCTTCAATGATAGGTGCATTAGGATATGTCATTTCAACCTTAGGTTTCTCCTCATTAGACTTACTATTCACATCTAAAGACTTATCATCAAACTCAACTAAACAAGACAATTCAGATATAAGAGGTACATACTTTCCTGTAATGGAAGGAGGAACTTCATTATAACCTATACCACTACCTCTCCTCATAATTTGACACTCAATTTTCTTATTTACACTTTCAGATGCAAATTCAAGCTTATTTACTTTAACTTGATGTTTTTCTTTTTCCTGATAAGCTGCATCTTTTTCTTTTTGAGCTTGTTTTAACATTTTAGTAAGTTCATCAATGACATTCTCTTTAACATAAAGCTTACTTTTAAGAACATTAACTTTCTCTACATACTCTGACTCATTCTGTTTAAAGAATTCAAGTATTTGCTCAACAGATTTTAAGCCTACTTTATAGCCTAAATTATCGAACTCTAACTTCCTTACACCTTCTATTAGTTTTTCATTCCTAGCCTTAAGTTCTTCAATAGTATCTAAACAAGATTTATAAGAACAACCAGAATCATTAGATACCTCAGAATCAGAACTTGATGAAGAAGAGTAAGCCATAAGTGCAAAGTTTGGTCCTTCAGCTGCTTGGTCACTCCAATCATATCCACCCAAACCATCACAAGACACCAAAGCTGTAGAATTCTTAGATTCCTCAGACACAGCTTTCCTTGAGCTCTCTCCATTCTTGTAGTCTTGGCTCTTTGGTGCCCTGCATTCCCTTGTAAAGTGTCCCTTCCTGTGACAGTTGTAGCATTCAACCTTGGACTTATCAAAACCCATGTTATCCTGCCCATTGACCTTGAGGTTTCTTCCTGTATTCTTCAAAAATCTCCTTGCCCTCATTGTTAACATAGCCATCTGCCACTTCAAGTCCATCTCTTCAAGATCATCTGGATGAATCTGTTCCAAATCCTCATGCACAATCTGAGGACTAGTAGATTGACCAGCTAAGAAAGCATAGATAACAGCATCACTCAAGTTATCAAGGGTTGTAGACCCAGCAGTATTAACTTGTGTGCCAGCAGTACTAACTCCATGAGCAATATTAACTGCTTCATTAGTACTGCCAGTACTGTTATTTGAGGAGGACACAAAAGCTAAGTTCTGTAAGCTTGAGGATGAGCTAGATGACCCTTTGACTTCAGGTTCATACACTTTTAGATTTTTATACAGATCATCTAAACTCATTATATCAAGGTCAGCCTTGTTTCTCCACACCACATTATGTGTGTTCCACTCTGGTGACAAGCTTCTCAGAAACTTTTGATTTATATCTTCTTGAGGAATTGTTACTTCCACAAGTGCTAGTTGACTAATAAGTTTCTAAAGTCTGTCAAAAGTCGGATCAAGATTCTCAGAACTTGAAGCAGTAAAATTCTCGTATTGTTGCTTCAAAATGTTCTTCCTGGTCTTCTTGGTAGCAGCATTCCCTCCAAACCTTTTTTAATAGCTTCTAACAACAATTTAGCATCCTTGATGTGATTGAAAGTCAACTGATGGTCATTAGGAATGCCCATCATGAGAGTGTTTCTTGCCTTAACTTCTAGTCTTCTTTGTTCCTTGTCTTCAGCAGTTTTAATAGGCAAGATAGTGACAACACCATCATCAGAAATTTTTGTTTTAGGTAAAGTATTGCCAGTCTCTATTACCTCCCACATAGATTAATCAATCATCTGAATATACTGCTCTGTTCTCATTCTCCATAGCTCATACTCTCCATACTTGAGCATTGGCACCTTTGATGCAGTAATCATATGTGTAGATTCTGAATCCATGTCTTCAGTAAGAACAGAACATCCTTGAGTCTAAACAGGTTCTACTTGAATCACAACTTCTAGATCACAAGCTCTGATACCACTTGTTGATCCCAGTTATGAACTTGATCGAATTCCTTAGCTTGTAAGGGTTAGTTATCTTAGATAAATCTAAAACAACTAAGTATAGAAATTGTCTGGAAGTTTATCAAACACAATGCGGAATCTTGTATTTGATCTTAAGAAGAACTTTATATTGAATGAAACAGTAAACAAGAACACAATTGTATCAAACTAAACACTTCAATATTATTGATATAATACGAATACTCAAAAGTATTAGGGTTTACAATCTTGAAGTTCTATGAAAAACCGTGTTAAGATCTTAAGATGTATCTATCTCTATTCCCTAGGACCTCCTTTTATAGACTAAGGAGTCTTAGTCGGCTTACAATAACTTTCTATACGAGATAAATATCTTTTCTATATTTATCTATTACTAAACATTCGTAACAAGATATTCTATAAATATAAACCAACTCTAATACTCCAGCAACACTAATAATGAATCAGCAGCACTACCTCTTTGTTCTGGCAGCATTAAGTCTTCAGCAGTAGTAACTTAGAGCTAGCAGCACTAAGTTTCCTTCTAGCAGCATTAACTACTTAGAGTATTTTTCCTTGAAGTCTGTCAGCAGTCTTAATGTACTCTAGAAGTCTTAACTTCCATAAGCAGCATTAACCTTTATAACTAGCAGCAGTAATGACTTAGAACATTTTTCTTGTAATACCCGAGCAGTTGTAATTACATGAGCAGCATTATCTCTAAAACACAACACCTAACCTGTCAAGCCACGATAATTCACTTCTTTCATCATCGTTAGTTGAGGTCCACAGATACTCATCATCCCTAACCCTTACAATGCTACTTCCTCCATTACAATCTTCGTCATATGGGTCACAAGAAGCCCAAAATACTTCCCCATTGGTCCCTCTAGTCCGAATCTTCTTGCACCAATGCCTCCTTCTTGAGTCATCCTTATAAGAAGGAATTATCACAGCTTTGTTATCAATGCGTTTTTCTTCATGAACTTCAAGGTCAGCTTTGGTGATAGGTATTTCATGATCATGTGAGTGGTTCAGGTTGTCCCAAATTTTTCCTTTTTCCTCTCTATCAACCTTCCCATACATGATACGTATCCAATCGTCGAAAGGTATTGTACCTTCCCATCTGAGGTTCCTTATATCTTGATCATTAGTAGAAGTTCATAGATGCTTGTTGTTTCGCAACCTGACTTTATCGCCCACACCATCACGTAGATCAATATTTGGGTCACAAGATGCCCATAAGTCGTATCCTTTTGCATGGTCCACCGGAATAGCTTCGCACCAATGATACTTCAACTTAGTTCTACTATGAACATCATTAATCCTTTTTTCATGCTAAGTTGTTATCCTTGTAAGGGTCTTCGTCTCTTCACTAGTTAAGGATGAGCTAATAATTGTTTTGAGCTCAGTATCTCCTCCAAGCAAGATGCATTTGGAATTTGGTGGTAACTTATCTTCCACCGATGCAGGATTACTATCTCTGTAACCTTTCCTATGAGTTATGGCGTAAATCCTTCTGTCTGTCAGGATTTCCTGATTTGTCTTCCTGCAAAATATCATTAAAAGCATTGATATGATTAGTATGACGGTGCTCGTGTGCTGTGTGATTCTCATTATTTTTAGATATATCCTTTCTTGTTTCCTTGTTAACGACACACACATACTCTATTAGATGACATTTTCCCCTTTCATCCATGTTGAAAACTAGTTTATCATTATCGATTTCTAAGGAAATGCGTTTATTAAACACATATATTATAGCGCGTGTTGTAGCAAGTAAGGGTCTTCCTAGAATTAAAGGTATCTCTAAGTCCTCTTCCATATCCATAATGAAAAAATCCACTGTAAAAGTGAACTTGTCAATCTTAATAAGGATATTTTCTAAAATGCCTTTAGGGATGCTAACAATTCTATCGGCCATCTCTATAGTCTTGCAGATAGGTTTTATAGGTCCCAATTTTAGCCTTCTGCACATACAAAATGGCATGATGCTTATACGAGCCCCAAGGTCGGCTAAAGCATTATTGACACATAAATTACCAATAGAGCAAAGGAGAAGAAAACTTCCTGGGTCATTCTCCTTTGGAGGTAAGTGGTTCTGAATGACGACTGAACAACACTCGTTCAACTTTTATCTCTTCTCCTATCGTTATCTATTCACCATTTGGTGAGCTTTCTTCTTTATGAAGTGGCTCTTCGAGTGCCATGAAGTCTTCCTTCTCTTCTCCATACTCGTACTCGGTTTCACCCTATTTTGTCAATTTAGAAAAATAAATAATTTCTTCTTCTGAGTACCTGAAAGGTGTATAGAGGGGTTGTCCATCTTTGGTGAATATCGCCTTGCATGCTCCAGCTCCCCTCATATTTTGCTCCTGCACCTCGTTTGTTAACATCCCAATTTTAGTTTCAAGATTTCAAAAGGTCTCATTATGGGTCTTAAGGTTAGCATTAGTTCCTTCCTGAAAACTCTTTAGCCAATCTTCCCGTTCAGCTTTCTTTTTAGCAGATTGTTCCAGGTATTTGTGAATTGAGTCCTCAATGCTGGACTTCGTTTCGCCATAAGGAGGTCGGTTTTCTATCCTAGAGTAGTATCCTGGAGGTCCTACACGGTATCTTGCTCCATTCCCACTGTTCCCTTGGAAAGATCTACCTTCTCCATACCTGACCTCTTCGACTTTTCCATCTTCTTCGTCCAAGGGGCAGTCTTTGGCTAGGTGAGTTCCACCACAAGTGTCGCATCCTACTTGAATAGCATGCACATTTTCCTTTTGCTTTTTCATATCCTTGACAAGACTTTCAAGTTTGTTAGTAATAACTGTGATACCGTCCAAACTTCCTCCCATGCTTCTGCTGCTGCCTCCATCATGCCACTTCTACAAATGGTCTGCCATGTTTTGAACAGCTTAAAGTGCTAGAATAGGAGTCATCCCAGGGATCGGCCCCTGAGAGTCAAGCATTTTCCTTGTTGCTATGTTGATTCCTTTATAAAATATATTGACCACTTGCTGCTTGTTGAGGTCATGAGTCGGGCATTTGTAAAGAAGATCATTGTACCTATCCCAAGCTTGGTACAATGTCTCGTCACCATCTTGTTTGAAGTTATGAATCTCCTCCAGTTGCTTTGGCGTCTTCGAATGAGGAAAATAACATTGAATGAATTTTCTTTTAAGAAGATCCCATGTGTTGATGGTTCCAGCGGGCAACCTATCAACCCATCTTTTAGCGGCTCCCGTAAGTGTCATCGAAAACACTCGTAGCATGATAGCATCGCGAGAAACACCTGGAATGTTGAAGAGACTCACAATGTACAAGACATGTTCCACATGCTCGTAAGCATCTTCAGTCTTGTTTCCAGAAAAGGGCTTTTCACGCAACTCCCTCATGAATTGATTCTTGATCTTAAACTGAACATCAGCTCCAATAACCGGCCTAACAAGCCCCGGCCCTTTCTCTTCTCGAGTCATAGCAACGTACTCCTTAAGGGTAAGCGGATCAATATCCACAACTGCCATTGTTCCTGAAACTTAAAGAAAGATGTGAGAAAACTGAAAAATTATCAAAAATTAAAAACTTAAATAAAAATCCTAAAATAGCTCCCCGGCAGCGGCGCCAAATACTTGATGCAAGATTTCTGACCAGGTTTTAATATTTATAATTTTTTCGTCTACCTAAGGTCTACCTAATCCACTAACGGGCAGTGTACCCGGTCGTGTGTAGTGTAGTAATCAGTAAAGCCGAGGTCATCCCAAGAGCTATGAGTACGGATCCTAATTTAAGTCTAATGTCACAAGTTTTAAAGGGGTTTTGGATTATATTTTAAACTAAGAATCAAAAATAACATAACACGAAATTAAAGTGATAAGAATTCAGTAGGGAGAAATGTGCTAGCCTAGTTACGAATCTTATTTAGCAATGATCACGTTTTCCTAATAGTGCCTTCTAAGGCTTCAGGTGGGGGTAAAAGTTACTAGACACCTATGGTCAATTCGTCTAGCTTATGTCTCATAAACTACTACTCCGGCTCAAAGGTCAAAACCTTTATATCGACAGAGATCGTGGATAATTTATGCTAAGTCATTAAGTACCACTGAAATCTAGACTTAATTCTAATGAAACCCGGCCTCTCGGAACTTAGGTTCCCTCTAACTTCTTAAGAAAATCCCTGTGGAAGGTGATCCTATGGTCAATTCGCAAGCAAGGGGTTCGGTAGTCCTATGGTCAATTCTCACTGATCCTCGCAACCTATTAAGCTTGGGTCCTATGGTCAATTCTACTAGCTTACTAGATACACCGCATATCAATGCTACCCAAAACAAGATGTTCTACGAATAAAGCTAGAAAACGTGCACTTAGAAGCAATAAGGAAAGCGAGAAAACATAATCAAAGCGTAAATAATTTCATAACTAGGCCAACACCAAAGGTGTTTGGCCAATCATACCAAACATTACAGAAAACTCAATGTTTGACATGAAAATGAAAGACATGGAATTAAATGACAATGTTTGATACGAAAATACTAAAACTTATTGAGTAATGCCATGAATTCTTCCTTGGAAGATGCTTGATATGATGCTGGAACTTGTCCCTTGAAACCCCTTCTTCATCCTCTGGTGATTTGTGGTGTAAAAGTTATTTAATAACAGGATTTAGGGTTTGTATTTATAGGGCTCAATCCAGTTACGACGTAACCTAAGGAAGTGGTTACGCCGTAACTTCTGTACCTCTGATGATCTTATCCACAAATAAATGTTTACGGGGTAACCTTATAAAGAGGTTACGGCCGTAGTCTTTGAAATAATGGCTACGTCTTAACCTTAGTTGTGGGTTACTGCGTAATCTCTTATGGATGACTTTTACGTCGTAACCTTGTAGGTTGGTTACGGCGTAATCTTCTTCACCACGAAATTCTTCTAAGTCCTTGGATTACTACGGCGTAATTTGTAGGTAAAGTTATGCCATAACCTTGAGTTACGTTGACTTTGGTCTTCATAGTGTCCTTGTTACGGCGTAAGTGAGAGTGGGAGTTATGCCGTAACTTCTTCTTAGTCAGCATACTTGTGCATATCTTGATAATAATCTTCCAATTCCGCGTCTTTACGTCCCTATGTCCATCCATGACCTGGAAATGAAATACAAAGAAATAAAAGCATATATCCAAGTAAAATGATACAAATGATGAACATATTAGGGGGAAATTGACACTAAAATATCAGGACTATTTGATGTCATCAAATATCCCCCCCACTTGAACTCTACTTGCCCTCAAGTAGACCTTATTAAAATTGTTTTCAAAAAGATATTTCCCAAATAACTTGGAAAATATGAGGTTAAAAACATCCTATGCTAGAATATAATAAGTCGAACACCTCACGAAATGGGAAACAAAACACTCGTACTCTCCCTAATCTAAGTGTCAATTTCGGGGTGATCACTCTTTTGCACAGTCATAGCATGTATTCTATCATAGGCTTAGCGGTTACACAAATATCCACCACTAGAGCTAAGGTCAGGACAATCTTTAAAGGCAGTGTTGGGTGAACAAATTTATAAGGCTAGGGTGAATTGTCATTACTAACATACCATGGCGAAGGCGACAAAGACCATTGATACATGACCAAATCCATGGCCAAGACACCAATGACTGCTCAATTCCCTCACCTAAGTATGATTCATGACTAAAGTGTATGATAAGACATGGGATAAACGTAAATGGTGAAAAATAAAAGCAAGCAAATAGTCTTAACCTATAACCAAGTCATCACCGCCCACCGTCCATCCAAAGTTCAAGCTTCAAGACGCAAAAACGGATCATCAAACAACAAGTAAGTGTGCCATTAGCGGACGTCATGATGTGCACACTACTTAGTCTTCAACAAGTTGGTGTAGAATCATTACCAACTCAAAACTTCAAATGTGATCGAGGTGGCCTCCTCGATACTTGACCATTAAGCTTATAATAACTTTAGTGCTTAAAATTATGCACTAACCTAATAAACAACTATATATATATATATATATAATATATATAATATATATATATATATATATATATATTATATTAATTTCTTTTCGATTTTTTTTATACATGAAAATAAACTAACAATCATCCCCACTGAGAATATATACATATATATATAATATATATATATATATATATATATATATATATATATATATATATATATATATATATATATATATATATATATAATATATATATATATATATATATATTTCTTTTTTCGATTTTTTTTATACATGAAAATAAACTAACAAGTCATCCCCCCAATTGAGATGAACCATACAATCATACATGAGTAATATAGGGGGTCTTCAATGATCTTCATAAATATGTCTTCAACGTAGGCGTGATTTCCGAATCTCTCTACTTAAACCTCGAATTTAGGCCAACGGTGACTTCCCAATCATAAATTAAGACTATACAGTAGGCTAAGGCGAATAGGTGTAATGAAACAATACATGACATGGGTTATGAAATGAAAATAATGGCTCGGAAGGGTGTGTCTAGGGGTATCTTGCACTAAAGGTGAGTGCAACAAAATGGGTATCGAATTGGCTTAGATGCTTACAATTTATCTTGGTTCTTGAAGTTCTTTGTCGATTGGACCTGAAATGTATTTTCATACAATTAAGTATCGAAAGTCCATAGAATCCATTAAGAAACTAACAAATAACGCTATATAAAACATGTATAATACGAGCGTCGTCAAATCCCTCCACACTTAGCTATTGCTTGGCCTCAAGCAATGTAAGCGAACAAAACAGATTAAGGTTTGAGAGTTGAAATTTGGAAGATATTTATTTGTTAGTTTGACAAAGACATTTTAATATATATCAGGCATCAATACATAACTAGATCACCTCACACAAGAATTTATTTAGATTCATACAATTTCGTTCATAGGGGTGATTACGTGGGAACACTCAATTTGCACAGACGTAATCCATAAAACTACCATATGCTTGTACAAGATACATAAACATAACCGTTGCGGCGTGAGCACCAGACAAATACATCAAAAGAGGGCAAAATATGGGTTTGTTTGGTTAGGAGAATAGAAATAATTTGGATTATTTTTTAGAGATAAAAGTAGCACAAATGTCCAGAAATTCAGAGTACCGCAAGCCACTTTCACAAGTTTTCCTTCACTTTGCTAGGCATATACTTTTTTATTGCCTTTATTTTTAACATTATTCGATATTGACTTTTCTTTATATAATTCATTGAACTTTTTCTATAGCATATCAATGACTAGCGAATAGTAGGGACTTTGCTTAGTAACTTGTTGTTTTTCTCTCATATTGGTGGGTTGATAGAGGTGTTTTCAGTAACAAGGATAGTTGAATGAAATATCATGAGATAGGTTTAAGGTTGATTTGGTTTGTATATCTCGACTATTTATCACATATATCTGTCTATAAATTAACCTCACTGTGGTTTAGTAAACGATATACATGCACAAGTTCTAGTGTTAAAATGAACTACCGGCACCCTCATATAATTTGAAACAGGTAGTGCAAAAGATCATACACTTCATAAAAGGCTAAGAATATTCTCACAATTTAGTGGTTTTAAATGTGCTAGCTATGTATTGACTTGCCTTGCTAGAGCGTTTTTACTGAAAATTTCTAATATTAATACCTAAAATATTGAAAAATTATGGAACAAGCAATAGTGTAGAGTTACGCTCGATTTAACCTATTTATCCCCCCTCCACACTTAAGTTGAACATTGTCCCTAATGTGAAATATTGATAAAATAAGAAATAGGAAAAATCGAGATAAGAGGAACGAAACTTCCCGGGGCTACATATGGAAGTTGACGTATGAAGTTCCCTCTCCTTGCATCCATAACTTATAAAACCTGCAAAAAGAAACACAAAAAATACAAGGAAATATTTTTGGGATTTTTTTTTTCTTTTTTTTTATCACAACCAATTTGCCTCCACACTTAAATTAAAGTGTGGTGAAAAATAAAAACTTGAAATCACGGGTTGCCTCTCGAGAAGCGCTTGTTTTTTTAAGAGTCTCTAGATATACTCATCTTTTGTTTCTATTACTTTTTGGGAAAGAAATGAGTGGTTTCCTCCCTCCTGTCATTGTAACTTTCTTTTTCATAGTATAACTTTAGTCGACGGCCATTTACTATGAATGTTTTGCCATCACGTCCATATAATTCAACGTATCCGGATGGATATCTGTGCTTAACCATATTGGGACCAAGCCATCGTAATTTTAGCTTTGGTTGTTTGAATTTATATTTTGAGTGGAACAGGGGTACTTTATCTCCTTGCTTGAACTCTTTACGAATTCGTAATTTACGATCGTGCCAGACTTTGGTTCTCTCTTTGTATAGCCGAGAATTCTCGTAAGCTTGTAAACGAAATTCGTCTAATTGGTGGAGTTGAAACATTCATTTTTCTCCAGCAGCTATTAAGTCTGTGTTACAGTTCTTGAGTGTCCAATATGCACGATGTTCGATTTCATATGGCAAATGGCATGTTTTACCACAGATGAGTTTATAGGGTGTGGTTCCAATGGGTGTTTTATAGAGTGTATGGAAAGCCCACAGAGCATCGTCTAATTTTCTTGACCATATAGCCGGATTGTCTTTCACGGTTTTTTCAATAATTCTTTTTAGTGCTCTGTTAGTGTTTTCTACTTGCCCACTTGTTTGAGGGTGATAAGAAGTAGAGAAGCGATGGTTTACACCATATTTCTTCATTGCCTTCTCCATTAGATGATTACAAAAGTGTGTTCCTCTATCGCTGATTAATGCTTTCGGAATTCCGAAATGACAAAATAAATTCTTTAGGAAAGTGAGGACAACTCTTGCATCGTTAGTTTGAAGAGCTTGGGCTTCTACCCATTTTGAGACGTAGTCGATTGCCACAAGTATGTACTCGAACTTGTGGGATTTCGGGAATGGTCCCATGAAATCTATTCACCAAATGTCGAATATCTCACATACTTGAATGTAGTTCAAGGGCATTTCATCTCTTTTTTATATATTTCCTGTTTTCTGACAAGCTTCGCATAAGCGAACTAGAGTATGAGCTTCTTTAAATATTTTCGGCCAATAGAAACCAGATTCTAACACTTTTTTGGCCGTAGTGGACGGTCCATAGTGTCCACCAGTAGGTCCGTGATGACATTCGTCTAGAATGTTTCGAGTTTCGGGTCCTGCCACACATCTTCTTATAATTCCATCAGGACATACTTTGAAAAGATGTGGTTCTTCCCAAAAAAAATTTTAGATCAGAAAAGATTTTGTTCTTTTGTTGATATGTCATTCCTTTTCGTAAGATTTTACAAAGCAAATAATTAGCGAAGTCTGCAAACCATGGTTCATTTTCTGAATTTATTTCCATTAGTATTTCTTCCGGGAAATTATCATCTATTTCAAATTCTTTATCACTACCTTCTTGTTTTTCAATTCTTGATAAATGATTGGCTGCAACGTTTTTAGCACCTTTCTTATCTTTAATCTCTATATCGAATTCTTGCAAGAGCAAAATCCAACGTATGAGACGTGGTTTGGCATCGAGCTTCCTAAAGAGATATCTTAAGGCTTCATGATCCGTATTGCTTTGGAGAGAACAAGGTATGATCGAAATTTATCAAATGCAAATACAACAGCCATGAGTTCTTTTTCTGTGACTGTGTAATTTTTTTGGGCTGCATTTAATGTTTTGCTTGCAAAATATATCAAGTGAAAATGCTTTCCACTCCGTTGGCGAAGTACTGCACCAACTGCACTGTCACTTGCATCACACATTAACTCAAATGGAAGATTCCAATTTGGGCTTGCGATAATGGGTGTGCACGTAAGTTTTTCTTTCAATACCTCAAATGCTGTTAGACATTCATCATTGAATTTGAATGGTGCATCTTTTTCAAGAAGTTTTGTTAGAGGTTTTGTGATTTTGGAAAAATCCTTAATGAATCGTCGGTAAAAACCAGCATGCCCTAAAAAATGCTAATACCTTTGATATGAGTAGGGGGTGGAAGTTTGGATATGACCTCGATTTTTGCTTTGTCAACTTCTAGTCCTACTCCAGACACTTTGTGTCCGAGCACTATTCCTTCTTTAACCATGAAGTGACATTTTTCCCAATTTAGAACTAAATTGGCTTCTTCACATCGCTTGAGCATTTTGCTTAGATTGACAAGGCAATTTCCAAACGAATTTCCAATAACAGAAAAATTGTCCATGAAAACTTCCATGGATTCTTCAACCATGTCATGGAATATAGCAATCATGCACCTCTGAAAAGTAGCAGGTGCATTGCATAAGCCGAAAGGCATTCGTCGATAAGCATATGTCCCGAAAGGACATGTGAATGTTGTTTTTTCTTGATCCAGTGGATCGATCGGGATTTGAAAGTATCTAGAAAAACCATCAAGGAAACAAAAGTATTCATTCCCTGCGAGTCTTTCTAACATTTGGTCCATGAAGGGTAAGGGAAAGTGATCTTTGGCAGTTGCCTCATTGAGTTTTCGGTAGTCTATACAAACATGCCAACCAGTAATGGTTCTGGTCGGAACTAGTTCATCTTTCGCATTTGTAACCACGGTGATACCACCTTTCTTTGGCACACAATGAATAGGACTAACCTAAGGGCTATCAGCAATTGGGTAAATTATCCCTGCGTTGAGGAGTTTTGTTACTACCTTTTTTACTACTTCTTGCATGTTTGGATTAAGCCTTCTTTGTTTTTGAACAATTGGTTTCTTGTCCTCGAGCATTTGAATTTTATGTTTGCAAAATGATGGACAAATTCCAGGAATATCTTATGTTTTTAAGGCAAAGGCCCATTTATGACTTTTGAGAACAGTGACTAGATCTGCTTTATTCTTTTCGGAGAGTTCAGATGATATGATAACAGGAGGTACGGATGTTCCCTCTAGAAAAACATATTCTAGATGTTTAGGAAGAGGCTTAAGTTCAAGGTCAGTAGGAGGTTCTTCAAAAAAAATTTAACTTTATGATCTGTATTGAACGTAATTATTTCAAATATTATTTCCTCTTCATCATCTGTTTCAATTTCTTCGATATTCATGGCTATGAATTCGTCAAACTCAACATAGAGTTTTTCCTCAATAATTGTTCCTTTGATGGAATGGAGAATTTCAGTTCCTTCATTGAGCAAATTGTCAAAATCTTCAGCAAGAATTTCGTCAATCACTTCAATACTGAAACATGTATCATCATTAGAGTAGGAATGTTTCATGGCAGAATCGATTGAAAAGGATATTCTATCTTCACCTACTTCGAGATTAAGTTTCTTTTTCTTGACACGAATAATTGCATCAGCGGTGTGCAAGAATGGCCTTCCTAAAATAAGAGGAACCTTACCGTCTTCCTCCATTTCTAGGATAACAAAATCTACCGGGAAGGTAAACTTACCAACTTCAACTAGCATATTTTCCGCTATCCTAATAGGATATTGAAAAAATCGGTCTACTAATCGAACGCTCATCTTGGTAGGTTTAAGAGTTTCAAGAGATAGTTTGGCATAAAGAGAATATGGCATAAGGTTTATACTTGTGCCAAGATCGGCCAAGGCATTGCAGGAGAATGCTTTGCCAAAATTAAAATGAATCAGGAAACTTCCTAGGTTTCCTAATTTAGGTGGACTTTTGACTGGATCTACACACACTCCTTGTGTTAGATGTGATACTAAGAATTATACGTAGTCTAGCACGCGGAATTTACTAGCTAGCACTTAGAAGACTTTATGTGTTTTGTATGATTAGAATGAAACAACGAATGAACACAGAATGATAACCTTCAACTTCAACGATTCAATATTATTAGAATAATAATACGAGTGATCTCCTATCACTAGGGTTTACAACCTTGAATCTCTATCAATTAATTCGTACTTCTATATGTTTCGTGTTGTATCTAAACCTTAACCTAGGCAATCCTTTTATAGACCAAGGATTCCTTTACAAGATAACTATCATTCTAATCTTATACGATATACACAATATATTTTCCATAATTATCTATTACATAAATCATAAACATAAACCGTACTAACTTCTTCACTCAGCAGTCCTAACTGCTCATGTCTTCAAAACTCCTCAGCAGTCTTAACTTCCATCTTCAACAGTCCTAACTGTTACCTTCAACAGTCTTAACTGCTAAAGCTTAATTTCCTAACAATCATCCCCTAAACTTATGATTTCTATCCAAATCACTAAGTTTCTTCAAATTAAGCTTCTTCTTCTTAATGCTGAAAATTCTTTCAAACACCTATCAAGCAAATCTCTTAGATCTAGCTTTCACTTCTTGTGCAAGGTTGAACATCTTTGTTACTAGCATATCAGCCATCTCAGATTCTTCATTAGCTTCTAGTTTAGCATATGTCAGCATTGTCAAAACACCTGGTCTGAGTGGATAATCTTTTTCAACCAGCATACAGATCTCTATTCCATCCTTGGTAGACACTCTGTGTACTCCACACGTTCCAAATAACTTCCAAGTGATGTCCTTGACTTGTGCTTGAAATCTCCATATCGACTCTCCACCATCTGGTTCATAAATTCTCTTCAATTGAACCCATAGTTCTTTATCTTTATCTTCAATAGGATCTTTATCTCTAAATTTCTCTTTCACTAAGCTCCATAGTTGATTTAGATCTTCTCTGTCAAAGTCTTTGAGTAAATCTTCAAACAACTTATATCTTTCAGAAATATCTCCAAGTCTGATAATCTTCCATCCTTTCATTCTTCCATCAGTGAACACTTCCCAGTCAATGATTGGATGTTTTACCTGCAAAGGTTTAATATAAGAAGACTCTGGAACAATCATCATCATACTTTTGATCTTCTCATTAGTTAACCCTTCTTCTTCAGACTTTTGTT
The DNA here is from genome assembly GCA_021014915.2 of Artemisia tridentata subsp. tridentata. Classification (NCBI taxonomy): domain Eukaryota; kingdom Viridiplantae; phylum Streptophyta; class Magnoliopsida; order Asterales; family Asteraceae; genus Artemisia; species Artemisia tridentata. The sequence goes on along the minus strand of CP139509.1, from coordinate 102,430,300 downwards.
TCTTAGCAACTTCTGATTCCATAGTTTCTGATTCCCTCTTCTTACCTGTTTTGAAACTTCTTCTTGGAGTATTCAAAATAGCATAAGTTTCATAGAATTCTTTTTCAATTATAGCATAAGATTTTCCCTTGAAGTCATTCATGGAGTAATTTGCTGAGTTCTTCAAATAATGCTTCATAGACTCAACAAGTTCCTTCTTTGTTGGCAACCTTGTCTTGTACCCTGACTTCTGTCTTTCTCTTATCCTTTGAATCAGATCTTCCCATGTTGCAACTCCATTCTTTTTGAGTATGAATTCTTTAAGCTCCTCTGTCTTTTCTTCTTCATTCAACTGTTTATCTTTAAGAACCATTGAAGCTTGAGCTCTTACAATCACATCAGAATCCAGTAAATATTGTAACTGTTCATTGAACTCCTCTTGATTTACTTCTTTTGATCTTTTTCTCTCCATGAATTCAGCTATATTTCTTACATCATCAGCAGCCATTTTTCTTGCAAATTCTTCATCTTGAGCAATCTGAGCTTGTTTATCTTCTTCACTAGCCAAATCTTCTTCTACCATTTGCCTTGCAACTTCTGCATCATGATCTATTTGTTCTTGAGTTTTTGGTTTCAATCTTTTAAGCCTTTCAAGTTCTTGAGCAGCAGCCACTTCTTCAGATGTCATAGGCTTCTTCCCTTTATCTGCTCTTCTCCTTTCATAAACTTGTTCAGCAGAAGTTTCATCAGTTGGAACTGCTTGATGCTCTGTCTCAGCAGTTTGAACTGTTTCTTGCTCTGTCTCAGCAGTCTGAACTGCTTCTTCATTTGGAACTGCTTGATGTGTCTCAGCTGTTTCTTCTTGAACATAACCAGAACCTGAACCAATATCAAAACCTTCATCTTGTTCTGAACCTTTATCATTCCTCCCCTGAGAACCTGATCTATCCTTATCTTTACTAAATTTCCTTCCCTGTTTGGAAGAATTTGTTTCCCCCTTTTGAACCATCTGAATCATCATCATCAGAAGAATCATCCAATATCACTCTTGCCCTTTTCTTCTTTAACTGATCTTCAAGCTTCTTCACCCTTTTTGTTAGCTTGGTATAGACTTTGGAAAACATTTCTTTGTGAGATTTCAGCTCCTCATTGCTCTTCTTAAGCTCCTCCTCCAAGGTCTTTACTCTGTCAACTAACTTGGTACATATTTCCATCAATTCAGTTTGTGAAAAGCTACCCTCATCACTTCTAGCTGTGTTACCTGCTAGGAGAGGTGAATCTTTGGGCAAGGATCTAGTCACAACCCTAGTTAGACTAGGTTTAGACCTTCTCCTATAAGTGATAGGTGGTTGTTGGGTTGTTTCAAATTCTTGAGTGAATGTGTGATGGGGATCAGTTGGAACTACTGAACCTTCACCCAACTCAGTTTGAAGCATTTGAGGAAACAATGGAACTGGTTCCCCTTCAAAAAGCCTACTAGCCATAGCCATATTTTGAAAAACCTTTGATTGTAGGCTAGGCGTAGCAAAAGTTTCAGTTGGTTTTGTAAGCAGGTATGTCTTTTTATTTAAAATTGTTTGAACAAACATGGGATACATCAAAAACTTTGTTTTACTGTCAACATTTGATGCCATACCCTCAAAAATATATTTTTGAAAAGTTAAAAACTCTGTTTGTAGACAAGCAAATGAGAGCAATAGCAATATTGCTACTGAACTGCTCCCAAGCAGTCTTTTTAGGACTTAAACAACATAGAAGAGTATGTATCAAAAATCTCCATTGAGGTGAAAAACATCCTTTTTGAAAAGTCAATTTATGTTCAGATGTATTATACCCCATTTTTGTAAGTTCTTCCCAAATTTCAGTATTTAGCATAGTGTGGATACCATCTGAGTCATTTAATTTAAGATTTCTCCTAAGTATAGACTCGGTAACAACAATTTTAATGCCATCTACTTCAGTATGAATTTCTACGTCTCCGTCATCACTTGTCAAGATAGATGAATTCTGCCAAAACTGTGTGATGTGCGAGACATAAAGAGTAGGAGAAATAGTTAGAGCATACCTTATGTGAGAGTGGTTGAGAAAGTCCACAATCTCATAAAACTTTGGCCCATCTCCTTGCTCTGTTCTCTCTAAAAACGCAACCTGGTTGTGACGCTTAACAAATTCCAATTCAGCCATTCTTAATGATGAAAAATGAAAGATTTTAGCAATACAATGATCTTGTAAATTGGAATTGAGCTTTATGCAGTCGCTTGGGGTTTATAGGTACTGTTTAGGGTTTTGCGTAATATGCGTATGAGATAAATTATCTTTAGAAAGAGAATAAATGAAATTATGGTAAAAAGATAATTATCGTCTATAAAAATCCCTATAAGTATCCTAAGAATAACGGTTTTACCCCAACGGCTAGAAAATTAATTACTGACAGATTTTTACAACGGCTAGTTGAGCCGTCCCAACTTTGTACTAACCATACCAACTGTTGCAAAAATTTTGTTGAGCCGTACGAATTTGTTGAAATAAAAAAAAATTAAAATACCATGGCTCAAACATAGTTTTTAGCAAACTATCAGCTATCAACGGATTTGATATGTCTTTACCAATAGCCATTTGCTTTGGACTAGCCAACTCTTCATATTTAGATATGGTGAGCTGATAACCATACAATTTTTGGTAAATTGTCAACCATCAACGGATTTGATTAGTCTTTACCAGAAACCGTTTGCTCTGGACTAGTTGGTTCTTATGTGGATAAGACATGGTGAACCAATTACCATTTGTTGTATGCAAAGATCACATACTAATCTCCAGAACACCATTTAGTCCAAAACATCAAGCATTCTTAATCCCTTGGTGTTGTCTCTCCAATCCTGCAATTGTTAGTCCAAAAACAAAGATACAAGATACAAGCATATGACTAACAATGCATATTACAAAGAAAAATTAATTTCCTTGTGGAACCCAAGCCAAAACAGACTTAGGCTTTCCTCTAGCATCAACATAATTCTTTCTTTTCAAAACAGTCTTAGCACCATTGGGTTTAATTGGTCTCCATACCCAACATGCTGAAGCATTCACTCCATTACCCATGTTTCCCTTAGCATTGTTCTTATTCACACCAGTACCAATTACCCTGCTAGCAGTTGGAACTGCTGGCTTGGTAGTTGTTACCTTAGGTTTCCAAACTTGATTTTTTACAACTGCTTTGTGATGAAAGGGTCTATTAACAGTTTTTGGTCCTGATTTGGAAAACATTTTTGCACCTTGAACTGCTGGCCTTGGGTGAATTGGTCTCATAGGTCTGACAGTCTGAACTGCTGGTCTAGCAGTTTGAACTGCTTTAGGTCCAGACCTTAAAAGAACTGATCTAGGTATCATTCTATCATTCCTATGAAAAGATTGAGGTCTTGCTATACTCAACCTATGATTTGTATATCCAGATACCCATTTATCACAATAATCTGCAAGATGGTCAAAGCTACCACAAGAGTAACAAGCTTTCCTATAGCAAACAAAATCCTTTCCTAATTGGTGAGATTTGAGGTCATTCCAATTACTCTGGTTACCTCTTGGCTTGTTTGTGGTTTGATGCGCGTGTGCGTAGTGCTCTAATTTATACCTACGGTATGTCGTTGTGGTTTTAGCAGTATTCAAGTTTTAAATTTATATTTAGCCGACTTATCAATAACACACACACTTTAACGAGCAGTGTACCCGGTCAGTATGAATATAATGGTAAGTAGAGTGTCGATCACTAAGAGTGGAACGTATTATCTAGTTATCCTAATCAGTATTTTAATATCTTAAGTTAGCTATACAACCTAATCTAACGCAAGGGAGTTTCAGCCTGAGAGACTGGCACGGTTTGGTTGTGATTAAATATAAACTAAACTAATGAGCACGAATCAGCGAGTAGCACACACGTACACAGATAAATACTTGAGACAATAAGAAGACCTGTCCTGATAGTTAAGTAGCTTGTCACTTGTTTTATTGCTAGTTTTATATGAAGTGTATAGTTCGATGCAACGCACCGAGATTAAGTCCTTTCTCGTTGGTTCTAATCTTATCGGCGAGTAAACCCTTAATGATTACTTATGACTATCCCATTTATCTTTCTTCCTACTTTTCTACAGACGATAGAATGCATAGGTGATCTAATAAATAGGCGAGGAAGGGGCATGGCGACCCAAGCAATGCTCAGCTAGACACAGAGGTTATCAATGCACTAATAAAAGTCACCAAAGACATCAACATATAAACTTTAATTAATGGGAAAGCAATTTTAAGGGGAGTCGAAGTGCATGGTTAAATCCATGATCACAAGCCCATCAATCCTGACCAATTAAAGTGTACTAATACAATAAAACAAAACTACTTAATGAATTAAATACATGCAGGACCTTCTTACAGATCTTGTATCTTCGTTCAAGGTGTGTCTTGTGCTGCTACTTCGACTGAATTCGACCTAGGGTTTCTGTGGTCTTCGGTCTTCTTCGGTCTTAGGCTCTCGAAATTCGTCTGGTCTTGGGGTATTTATAGTTTCTGTCTGAGGGTAAGATGCGGCGCATAGGATAAGTAGATGTGGCGCATTGACTTAACTTCGCGTGGGGTCCAAGATTAATATATTCAGGAATATTCGTACACCGCCAAAAGATGCGGCGTAACTCCATTCTTAGATGCAGCGCATGTCCTTCCCGTCTTGGATAATATCTTGTGAAATCTTGATAGTGATGCGCCGTATATAATAAGTAAGATGCGGCGTATCTGGAGCAGAATAATCTTGATCTTGTACATTTCAGTAGACTCTTAACTTCTTGCTTGTTTTGCTCCATAATTAGTCCAAAATCGCCAAGTTTCACATAATACTTGTTTTTACCTGAGAATTACAAAAGTAAACGATTAAGTATCGATTCTCACAGATAATATAATAAAACAAGTCAAATAAATAGGATAAATGGTGGTAATAAAATGTACTTATTTGAGTTCATCATGGTTCTATACATTTCTGCATACCTAACTGTTGGTCTAAAAGGTTTGGCATTTGATCTAGGCTTAACAGTCTCAGGTTTAACCATCTTTGGATCTTTTGGTTCCTCCACTTTATCACTAACAGGCTTAACCACAGCCTGATCATCCTCATCTTCAGAAGTCCATTCCTCAATAGTTGAAGCATCTGAGTACTTAGGTAAGGGCCTATCAGAATACACCTTGTCCTCAGATAGTGATTTATCACTTGCACTTTCAAACACAGGTTTATCAACTACATCCTTCTTGGGTTGAGGACCATAGTTAAGCACTGGTAATTGAAATTCAGAGAGTCCTGTGTATTCTAAGTCTACACCTGGGGGTGTTGGAATTCCTCTATAGGGAGGTGGAACTGACTTATATCCTAGGCCTGACTTAGCTTTATTAAGAATCTGAGTCTCAATTATCTTTTGAACACCTTTTGATGTGTATTCTAGTGTGTCTACACTCATCTGAATGTTCTCCTTAGCTTTCTTAACCTGTTCTAGCTCATGTTTCAACACAGTGATCTCATTCTCTCTAAACATTAAGTCTCTCTTAACAATAATCATATCATCAGAAAACTTAGACTCATTACTTTGATAATGAACAATTTGTTCTTCTAACACAGCTAAAGCTCTCTTATGATTTGCTAAGCTAAAGGCAGTTTCAACTAGTTCTTTTCTCTGATTCTCATATCTTGTTTTAAGTGTTTCTAGATCTTTTAAAGCTTCACAAGATTTAGAACATTTTGAAACTTGTACCTTAGAATATGAGAATGCCATGAGAGCAACCTCTGTAGATGCTTCTGCTTCCTCCTCTGCAATATAGCTCCAGTCAAATCCTAAGCCATCAATAGCAACCATGGCTTTTGAGCTTGAATCAGCAACCTCCACAACCCTTGACTTGTTACCATAACCTCTGCTTTTTCCATCCTGTTGGCTTGGTAATCTGCACTCCCTTGAATAATGACCTTTCTTGTGGCAGTTGAAGCACTCAATCTTGAACTTGTCATACCCTGCAACATCATTACTGTTTATGACAATCTTCTTGCCAGTCTTCTTCAAGAATCTCCTAGCTCTCAAACTGAGAAGAGAGAGCTGCCACTTAATATCCATCTCTTCAATGTCATCTTCATCAATCTCTTGAAGATCTGAATGAGTCAACATACTTCCATTGTGCTGAGTAGTCAGGAAAGCACAATAAGTATCATCATTCAAAAGTCCACTAGTACTGCTTGAGGTGCTAGCAGTACCAAGGTTTGCACTAGCAGTACCAACTGCTCCACCAACTTGCACTTCTTCATCTGGACTTGAGGAACTGGGAGTTGATACAAAGGCCAAATTCCCTGAGCTTGAACTTGAACTTGATCCAGCAGACTTCTTAATCTCATGTTCAACTATCTTGAAGTTGCTATAGAGATCCATTAAGCTCATGGAATCTATATCAGGCTTGTTTTTCCATACTACCACATGCATAGCCCATTCAGAAGGTAGACTCCTCAGAAATTTGGAGTTGAGATCTTCCTGAGGCATCTCAATTCCTAGAACAGCCAATTGACTCACTAGCTTTTGAAGTCTATTGAACATATGATCCAACGACTCATTACTTGTTGCTGTAAAGTTCTCAAACTAATGCTTGAGAAGAGTCTTCTGGGTTTTCTTGGTGGCTTCATTCCCACCATATCTTGCAACAATAGCTTCAAAAAGAGATTTAGCACACTTGAACTTACTAAAATTCAGCAACTGATCATTGGGAATAGTCATCAGAAGCAAACTTCTAGCCTTAACATCATTCTTGTACCTTGCCTTCTCTTCATTAGTGGTTGGCTTTGTCTGCACTGTACTCTCAGATTTACCATCAACAACAGTTGTTGTTGTTACAGGTGTAAAAGAGTTTCCATCTTCAATGATCTCCCACAGTGCATAGTCTTGCACTTGGAAAAATTGCTCAATACGAAGTCTCCACATGTCGAACTCATTAGGTTTAAGCATAGGAAGCTTAGCAGCAATGTTGGTTGTGGATGGTGTTGTTTCCATGTCCATCTTTGTTCTTCTCGGATCTTCTAAATCTAAGTATCAGTAAACCTAGCTCTGATACCACTTGACCGGATCTACACACACTCCTTGTGTTAGATGTGATACTAAGAATTATACGTAGTCTAGCACGTGGAATTTACTAGCTAGCACTTAGAAGACTTTATGTGTTTTGTATGATTAGAATGAAACAACGAATGAACACAGAATGATAACCTTCAACTTCAACGATTCAATATTATTAGAATAATAATACGAGTGATCTCCTATCACTAGGGTTTACAACCTTGAATATCTATCAATTAATTCGTACTTCTATATGTTTCGTGTTGTATCTAAACCTTAACCTAGGCAATCCTTTTATAGACCAAGGATTCCTTTACAAGATAACTATCATTCTAATCTTATACGATATACACAATATATTTTCCATAATTATCTATTACATAAATCATAAACATAAACCGTACTAACTTCTTCACTCAGCAGTCCTAACTGCTCATGTCTTCAAAACTCCTCAGCAGTCTTAACTTCCATCTTCAACAGTCCTAACTGTTACCTTCAACAGTCTTAACTGCTAAAGCTTAATTTCCTAACAACTTTGTTTTGAATTATCGCTGAAGATTCATCACTTAGGAAAGCTACAGAAATTTGTTCTAATTTATGCTTATTACTTATGAGTTCTTTTAGAAATTTATCATAGTTTGGCATTCCTGCTATGACATCAATAAGTGGAACATTGATTCGAACGGCACGAATCATGTCTAGGAATTTTTCGTATTGAGCTTCCATTTTTTCTTTTCTGAGACGTAGGGGATATGGAATTTTTAGTTTGTATGGTTTTAGAATAGGTGTTTCGGGTATTACTTTGTTTTGAGTTTCTTTTGAGGAGTTGGTTCATCATCTTCTTCACTGTTAAGTTTGACAATTGGTTGTGTTTGGCTAGGATTAGGTGGTGGTTCATATGAAGTACCATTTCTAGTGGTTATAGCATTCACATGCTCGTGACGAGCTTGAGGTGGTTGATAAGGTTTAGAGGTACATATTGCTAAGAAGCGATCCAGGAGATCGACCAATTTGTTTTTCAGCAAATCTGTCGAATTTTTCTTCTAGATTCTGGATAGAAGCTTGGTGGTTTCTAGTTATTGACTCAAACTTGTCTTTGAGATCTGTGAATGTATTTTTAACGTATGTGTTTGTAGATTGTTGTGACTTAATGAATTCGCTGAGTCGTTTTGAATGTCTGGTTTTTCGTCAGAGTACGATGGTCGAGGTTGATCTCGTTCATATTCTGTTCTTTCGCCAGTACGCCATTTATCTCGATCTCGATCGCGATTACGATAGTCATTGTAAAAATGAGTGCGTCGAAATGATTGCATAAACTTGGCTTCTTCTTCGCGAGTCATGGGAATATCGTCATCATTGCAATTTGCGGTTAAATAGTTTCCACCACAATTGTTGCATTTATTACATTTTTCTTTCATTTCTTTGTACTGAGTATCCATTTCAAGGGCCATAGCATCCATACGAGCCATAATTTTGTCAGTATCAGAATTACTGCTACCTTCATCGGCAAAAGCAACAGTTTTGTGAAGAGAAGTTTTTGGTTTCTGATTTTTAGCCCAATCATGTTTGAGTAGGACTTTATCTTCGAGTAATTGATAAGCTTGATTTGGGGTTTTGTATAAGAATATTCCTCCTGCTACAGCATTTAAGGCTTCTTGTGTACTCTCGTCAAGTCCATGGTAAAAGATTTTGATTATGTTTCCTTTACTTAAATCGTGTCCATGACAATTCCTGAGCATTTCTTTCATTCGAAGCCATGCTTCGGTTAGGGTTTCTCAATCTTGTTGAGAAAAAGCACGGATCTCTCCGAGAATTCGATCGAATAATGCTGGAGGGAAGAATCGGCTTATGAAAGCAGTGCGAAGTTCATCCCATGTTGCTATGGTTCCTTCGTCAAGTTCATCTAACCAGGTTTTTGCTTCCCCGATTAGGGATAATGGAAACATCATGAGCCGGACGGCCTCATTTTCAGTTTCTCCATATCTGAACATCTCACAAATTCCAAGGAATTCATGAATGTGTTTGTGACGGTTGGTTTTGTTTCTCCTGCTGAATTGGTTTCCTTTGACAAGAGTCAGATGATTGCCTTTGATGGCGAACTCATTAGCGGTGTCAGACAAGGTTATTGCAGGACCGGGAGTAGGAGCAACGGTTCGCTCATTCGCCCACATGGGTTCATTATCGGTTTCATCCATGGGATCGTAGAGTTCGATGAATTTTATGAAAAATCGATAAAGAGAAATATCGTCAACTACTGGGATAATCTCTCTTGGTGTTTCAGGTCTTAAATCTTTTTGCGAGAATGGAACTCTTTTGTTACGTCTACGTCTTCGATTAATGGTTCGTTCAGGTTCGGATAAAGGAGTAGCAAGCTCTGTGTTGGAGGATCGTGTGACCATCCAATACTAGGTTGCTAAGAGTAATGGTTATAGAAGAAACCAAAATTCAATTTGGATAAACTGAATTCATGTTTCTGAGACAAAAGTGTGGCATACTTACTTAAGAGTACGGCGTACTTCTGGAAATTTTCTAGTTTTGAAAAGAATTTTTTTCTTTCTTTCTTTTTTTTTTTTTTTTTTTTTTTTTTTTTTTTTTTTTTTTTTTTTTGGATTAATTCTGGGTTATGTTATAATCTGAATTGGAGATTTGAATCAATTCTGGAATGAAGTTGTAACACTTCCAGGAAAGAGTGTCACATTTCCCAGAACAACGGCGTTCTTTAGGAAAAGTACGCCGTGATCGCGCTTGAAAAGCGACGGAGTTAGTGAAAAAGCGGCGGTTTTGTTGAGACAGAGCAACAATATTCAGCAATTTAACACAGAATACTATATGAAAGCAATCCAAATTTACCTAAGATGATTAAAGTGTGATAATAGAACAAGTGCTAGTCCCCGGCAGCGGCACCAAAAAACTTTGATGTGTTTCGAAAGCTTTAAATTTATAATAACTAGTTCTACCGATTCTCTTAATGTCAAAACACACGGGTAAAAGTATAATCCTCGTTTATAATAAAGAGTTTTGGTAAGACCAGGTCGTTCCACAAGGACTGAGATTATTCTATGTATCGATTAACTACTTAGGATGCTTTCAGAAAGCGTTTAGACAATTATGTAAGAACTAAATGAGATTCAAATATGAGACAAATATGATTACTTGGATAGTTACTATAACTCAGTGAATGACTAATGATGATGATCTCAACGACGGAGTAAGTTCAACCAATGATTAGTTGTTTTCGTCAAAATAACATTTTCACAGATTAACAAGTTTGATTCAAGACTTATGTCTGTTAGTACTTGAACTAGCGTTTTACAAGCTCAAGGACTAGTTTGCAACACAAAAACTCAATTGTTTATAACTTAACAAGAGCAGATTTCTCCAACCAATTGATCAAGATACATGGACATATTTCGAAAATTATATGATACCAATTGGTTCTTTCGACCTATTCCAATTGATAAGTATAATCAAAAGTGATAAACAATGGATAAAGAGTTTAGAACACAGCAAGGTTTCAATATAAACAAGAAATCAAATGAGATCATATCACAACCAATTCACTTTATTATATTAACATATCCAAGCAACCATAAGGAGTTTAGCCTAACATGGCTTTAGTAATCATGCTTGCAGTGATTGATTCGTTTGCAAAGAGAGACATACTTCCTGAATTAGTTACAATGATTGAGCAACCGTCACTAGCGATCACTATAACAATACCGAGGTAGTACTTCAACATATTTAGAACTTTTGCTTCACTTGATCACTCCAATTGATGTAATTCGAATGGTAAGGAGTTAGCAGAGCTTTTGTAATACTTGGAATGAGAGATGCGTTGATTGAGACGGATTGAGGCTCTATTTATAGGCTAACTGTGACTGATCATATTCTGAAGTACGCCGCTCTTGAGATAAGATCGGCGGGCTTCACTTGCGATACCGGCGGACATGGCTAGTAACAACGGCGGGATTCAATAGTTTCTTGGCTCCAAAGGGTCATTATTGAACTGAAGACCGGCGTATTTTATTCTTGAGATCGCCGTACTTTTACGATGCCGACTCAGATTGTATAAGACTTATTTCGCCTCCCGTAATCGGCGTACTTTTAGAGGAAGGTCGGCATGCTTCTTCTTTTAATCAGGCATTTCTTTGCTCTAGTATCGACTTAGCTTAGATGCTTACAATTTATCATGGTTCTTGAAGTTCTTTGTCGATTGGACCTGAAATGTATTTTTATGCAATTAAGTATCGAAAGTCCATAGAATCTATTAAGAAACTAACAAATAACGCTATCTAAAACATGTATAATACGAGCGTCATCAGGGGTTGAATAGTTTTACCAATTAAATCTACGTTTTAAAATATTTGGATCGAATTATGTCAAACCTTTTTGATGTTTGGATATTGATAGTTAGATATGAGAAATATTTAAATGTGAGTTAAAGTAAAGAAGGATAAAACCGTGACACGGGTATTTATAGTTGTTCGGCTACAAGGTTACCTTCCTTGACCTACTCCACTCCCCGAGTACCCAACTTGAGAGCTCATTAATTGGCGGAGAAGCCTTCACAACGTCGTTTACACTTTATTCGGTACTAAGCTAAATACCGAGTCCTAGTTCAAGGTAGAACCAACCTAACGTCGCTTACACTTTCTCCGGTACTAAGCTAGATACCGAGTTCTTGTACGAGGCAGAACCAACCTAAACATCGCTTACACTTTATCCGATACAAAGCTAGATACCGGGTTCTTTTACAATGGAAGAGCCAATCCCAACACCCCAACTAACACAACATGTTTATGATACAAGATGATGAATCAAAACAAGAATCAACTTAGTGATCATGTGATGATGATGAAGCCAAGCAACACTTCTCTTGGAGCTTGCAACTCTTCGATGCTAAGTCATGATCTCGCCTTCTTAGAGGAACTTAGAGAATCACTAAAGAAAAGCAACAAGAATGATCCTTAGATCTGAGGTTAGAGAGGTAAGAATATAGAGGAATTGTCTAATTTAAAGGGGTGAGAAATAATGAAGAAAATGCTTGCTATTTATAGGCAAAATGAGACTCTGCCCCGCCGGATCCGCCAGATCCTTCCCAAAAGGGATCCGGCCAGTGTAACTAAAGGGACCCGGCACACTGGGTTAACTAGTCCAGATTTTGGGTTACAATTTTGGGTTTTGGGTCATGGGTACCCAACATGATGTCATGCATGATGTAATGCATATTTTGGGTCATGGGTTATGGACCTTGGGTCATGGGTCATGGACTTTGGGTCATGGGTACCCAACATGATGTCATGCATGATGCAAAGATCATGGGCTATGGGTTTTGGGTTATGGGTCATGGGTTTTGGGTTATGGGTCATGGATACTCAATTCATCTTTTACTTACATATTTATTTATGAGTAAATTACATAAATGGACCCTGTGGTTTTTCAAAAATTTCACCTATCGTCCCTCAAACTTAAAAGTTGCATATATCATCCCTATCGCCTCCAAAGAATAACACTCGTGGTCCTTAAAAGGACCACGAGTGTTATTCTTTGGAACTTAAAAAAATTTCATCTATCGTCCCTAAAAGGACCACGAGTGTTATTCTTTGGAGGTGATAGGGACGATATATGCAACTTTTAAGTTTGAGGGACGATAAGTGAAATTTTCGACAAATCACAGGGACCATTTATGTAATTTACTCTTTATTTGTCTAGTTTAGTTAACTATGTTTTATAAAAATGTAACTAACAAGTGTTACTTGTAAGTGTTTTTATAAAATGGTTTTTACTTTATTTTACTAGATGTGTTTGATGGTTTATTTGAGTTAGAAAACTATTAGCTCGAAAACTTACGTATTTTATTTTTCTTGTTAAAATGATTTTACGATTGTTATCAACAAAACATAGAAAGATCGTAAAATATAAATAAACGTTTTTTTTACGGCTTATTTGTATTAACAGCATGGCTACTAAAAGCCGGAATTATGGATGTTCTAGAAAAGGCTGACCTTGTCCGTAAAGCAACGTAGAAGTGAAGAGAGTCGAACTTAACGACTCATACTCCCGTCCGGTCTGGTTTTAAAACCATGTGTACCATCAACATGTTTGCATATAAATTGTATGAAGTTTTGTGCGTTTTATTAGTTTGTACAATGTGTATAATAATACATATTTTTCATTCTATTAGTGTTTTAAAAATAATATTTAGGGCAAATGTTTTAAAAAAAGTATCATACTTGTCACCATT
>CP139509.1:99635891-99792577 GCA_021014915.2 Artemisia tridentata subsp. tridentata | reverse complement strand
ATCAATTAATCATTCAATATGTCTATGTGTTGTTTGATTCTATCTTATTCTTGTCTTTTGTTTAACATGTTAGGCTAAATTTATCTTGTGTTTGCTTAGATCTAATGAAACCTAGCTATTGATTATTGGTTGTTAGTGTGTTGTTAGTTGTATTGGATGATTGTTTATCTATGTTAGGCTTAAGAAAACTGGCTAACTTCCTATTCGGTAACTTGCTTGAACGTCTTAAGAAACATGAACCAAATGCGTACTAAAGGTTTTTATGGTTGTATTTAATGCACAAGCGAATTCTAGTGATCCCATGTTAGGAGCTTCCTAGCCGGCTCGACATAGGAGTGAAGTAGGAGCTTGTAGAGTTGGGGAAGTAAGTACGCCACCCCACGAATGGTATTAAGGAATACACCCGTCATCCACGCGACTAATACACACTAATTAACCGGTAAAAGATAGTTAGGGAGTAAGGAAATCTAAGTAAACACATTTCTCTACACATAAGTTTCTCACCACATTTCATTTTTGTTATTTTATTTTATTTGCATCCGTAGTAATTTTGGGTTAGTTGACTAGCAACTAATTCCGCCCACTCTATCAAACCGAGATTTTACTTGCTTTCATAAAATTATAAAAACATAAAAAAGAATCTTCCTCAACCCTTAGACCTAATTAGAGTAGCCTTTCATACCTAACGAACACTATTCCCTGTGGAGAACGATCAATCCCCCGTACTTACCACTACACTATACTACATCGGTCAGGTACACTGCCTGGTGGGGTTGTAAGCCTCTTGAGATCCCTCGAGAGGTAAAACCTGTTGTAAGGTTACAAAACCACGCAATCAAGTTTTTGGCGCCGCTGCCGGGGAATAGTTATTGTTTAGGTTGAATTTTTATTTCTATTAGGTCTACTCACTAGATTCCTTTCTAGTGAGATTTTTATTTTATTTTTCTAGGTTTTCTTTAGTCTATCTATTTTCTTCGTGTCTTTGTTCGTAACCATACCATCCGACATCATGGAAGATGGTAATATCCTTAACCCCCACAACCCACCACCACAACAACCACCACCACCTCCTAGAGCCCGTACTTTAGGAGAGTATTCCCGTCCTAGCCACCATGGCTATCGAAACACCATTGAGCTCACTCAAGGAGCCAATATCACACCCTTGCGATCCGACACCATCCGGTTGGTGCAAAGCGGATGCGCATTCCATGGACTTCGTTCTGAAGATCCTAATCAACATCTCAAGGACTTTCTCAAAATCGTTGATTCTATAGACCTTGATGTTGCCACTCGAGAGACGACCCGATTGCGTCTCTTCCAATTCTCTTTGCGGGACCAAGCTAGTCAGTGGCTAGAACGTCAACCCGCAGGATCCATCACCTCTTGGGATGATCTCACCACTCGTTTCCTTGCTCAGTTTTTCCCACCGGGAAGAACTACCAAGCTAAGGAATGATATCTTGATGTTCCAACAACATAAAGATGAACCTCTCTATGATGCATGGACTCGTTTTAAATATTTACTCCAAAAAGTCCCTCATCATAACTTTGATTTTTGGTCCCTAACTCAAATCTTTTACAATCATGTCGACCGACATGCCCAAAGGGACATTTACCATATTGCCGGCAGGGATATTAGGGAATTAAGTGCTGAGAAAGCATGGGAAGCTATTGAAGAGTGTGCCCAATATTATTATATAGTAGACAACCCAACAAACATTAATACAAGTCAATTGACCACAAATTTCGAGGATCATGAAACAAGTTTGTTTGGGGATGAATATGTTAGTGTTGAGATACCTAAGTGGATGTCATGTAATGCCATATTACAAAACAAACACATAGGTGACCTTGATATGACGGAGGATTTAGCCGAACATGATCACATTGATCAAAAAGACCTAGGTTTTGTGATTGATGACGTCGAATCTCAAGAAACACATGATGAATCTTTTAGGCAGTTTGAATATAGCAGTCAGAATATTGAGGATGATCCGTATGATTTGGACATAGAAGTTGAAATGCCTAGAGAAGCACTTGAGATACTTGGGAAAATGTTAGGGTTAGATCCTACTAAAACGCATGATGAGGATATAGGTGAGCTTGACGTAAGGAATGATGAGGTAAGTAACATAAGCCCACCAAGTACCCCACAAGTCATACCATCATTTGAGGCACACACACCACCCGTGACTTACCCAGAAGAAGTAGAAGAGACTATAGGAACCCCAATAGAGGTAGAGCCCTTGGACCAAACAAAACTAGAAGAAATAGGTTTGAATACTTGTAGTCATAACCTTTCTTTTAGTTCTATGGAAGTTCCTAGTTTTGATGAACCGGAGCCTAAACCAAAAACGTTACCTAATCTTCCATCCTTAGATGTGAACTTAGGAATTGAATTAGGTCCCGACCCACCCATCAAACCATATAGTCCGGGTAGTCTTAAGGTAGTAGACATTAAGCCTTGTAGAGAGGAAGCCAATATAGGAGTGAAACATGACCTTACATACTTACATCACCCATTCATGATTGATCACAAGAAACATTATGGGTTTAAACCGGGTTTATTAGGTCAAGATGGATTCCCAACTAGGAGTCTCTCGAAGTTGATAGAAGATGATCCCTTTTTAGGAGGAAACTCAAAATCACCCATTGACCAAAGTGAACTAGGCAAGGTTATGATGAAAGGAGCACACCCCTTTGAGCATATAATTCATCCACCACTCTTTCCTCACGTGGCATACTCCTACCGAGCTGGTGTGTATCACTACTATCACCCGCACTTAATCCTAAGTGTAGGGAAAACCTCTCCTTTATCCATTAAATAAGGGTAGAGTCAGGCTCATGACTCGAACAAAAACAAGCGCTTCTTGGGAGGCAACCCAAGCTTTATTTGTTTTATTTGCTTTGTGTGTTTATTTATTTGTTTGTTTGATTTTATTTGTTTCCGTATGTGTGTTTAATTTTTTTTTATTATTATTGATTCATGTTAAAAACTAATTTGTGAAAATGCTTTATGTTGTTTTTTAACTTCGTCTTAACTACATATAAAGGTATTTTGCAAAAGATAAGTGTAAGGGAAATCTAAATCGGTTTATTAGAACACAAATGAACATGAATCGTAATAATAATAAATTAACATACATATTCGTATTTGTTTGAGTCAAATGCTTGTATCGAGTCATAATGATGTTTTGCAGGATTTCCAGGAAGTAAGGTAAAGGTTTTTCCAGAAATTTTCCGGAAACTTAAAATGAAAATTTTTGTCAGGTCATTTCTGACGGCGTCAGGGTTTATAACCTGACGGCGTCAGATTTAATTTCCAGAAATTTTTGAAAGTTTTGTTTTCATAAAAAGTTTTTATTAAAATCTCCAACTTATAATCTCCAGGAATCTGCAAAATTATCATTCCACAAGCATTATATCCTTATATATAGATTTTTCCCGCCGATGTTATGCAGGTTTTCGTGTTTGTTTTCTCAGGTTTAACATGTTATTTTGGACAAGGAGATGTTTATGGAATCAAGCTTGTGGCGATGCATTAGTCATGGAGCTTCAACATTCTCTTTGGAGGAAGATTTAACCGTGTAATTTCATTATCCACCGAGCGAATCAGGGGAGTATTTGATTTCATTCTTTTACTTTTTGCTTTTACATCTTGTTATTTGAACATTGGGGACAATGTTCATCTTAAGTGTAAGGGGAGGGTAAAAGTACGATTTTAGAAAATACAATTGCGCTTGATTTTTGTTTGTTTAATAGTAGATGTGTAATAAAATTGAGATAAATACTTGTTAAGGTAATTTTAGTGCCAAATTTAAAATTTTTTACAACATTTAGGAGTGAAACTTTAGTTCTAATGAGCGTCTCACGGATAGGAGTTATATGACTAGCACAAAAACCGTACCACTAAAAAATTTTCCACCCCCAAATATGTGAGGTTCGCCCCTAGAATTGGTAGGAAAAGCATTTATGCTATGATGTGTGTACCGGTAGCACTTAGATTCTAGAACTTGCGTTAGGACCATTCCGAGGCCACAAGTGAGACTACATTCGTGTAGTTAGATTTACTACATGATAAGAGGCATTAGGATTAACCCATTGTTTTATACCTGTGTTTTTTTGTTATAATTACTTTGGCTACATTGGTCAAGTAATTCTCCCACACCCTTTGCGTTGTACTCATTTTTAGTACACGATACCCCTAGTACACCCCTCAGAGCCTATCTTTTCGTTTCGACCTTTAAGCATTTTACTTAAAGGAAGAATTTGTTTACACCCCACTTAAATGTACACCCAAATCGCCTTAGCCTACCTTGTATGCACTCATTTTTAGTGCATTATTGTGACAACATTTGTTTAAACCCAAGTTAATTATCTAGTTGATTACATGGTTGCTAAGTCGAGTCATATCCTTGTACATATTGTTTTGGGACGATTGGGACTCATGGGTAAAGTACTAGTGTAATGGAGTAATGGGGAAGAACATCATTTATTACCCCCATATGTGCTAAATATTTTAAAAGTACTCCAAGTTTTTCAATTATCTTAATTCGAGTCATTAGAATAGTTAATTGTAAAGTTATGTAAAAGTTCAAGTGTAAGGGGAATGCAACGCCCCTATGATGTATTATTTTGGATGGTAGGGCAAGAGTGTATGAAAAAAAAAAAAAAAAAAAAAAAAAAAAAAAAAAAAAAAAAATCAAGAAAAATACAAAAAAAAAAAATGAGAAAAAGAAAAATAGAAAAAAACATACGGACTACCATCCCGTTTCATTTTATGTTTATTTTTATGTTTTTGTTATTTTGTTATTTTGTTTCTAGCTTAAGATTGAGTCGAGTCTTGGCTTAGCAACATTGTATAGTACATGTAATTGATCAAGATTTTTAACTCGCCACCAGTAAAATATCCTTTATCCAACAAAACCGTGTTTTCCTTTTCCCTACACCTAAAGTTATAACCCATTTAAAAGCCCTCTTTGATAGTTTATCTTAGGTGCTTACGCCTAGTGGAGGAGGTTTTCGATCCTTTCCCAAGCCTATGGTAATCTATTTGCTATGACAGGTAGTGAGAGATATTTTCCGTTTTCATTTATGAGATTTATTTTGATGACACTTGAGAGATGTGAGTATCTAAACACTACTTGTGAGGTGCTAGTTTATAATCTCCGTGCTTATTATGATTGAAGTGGAACGAATAATTGTTGTAATTACTTTTATGTTAGCATTAAATGACCCCTAACTTGTATTTTGATTAGAATAAAAGCGCATTTGCTTGAGGACAAGCAAATCTCAAGTGTAAGGGTATTTGATGAAGCGAAAAGTGTACCGCTTTTAAGGGGTCATTTAAGCCCTAAATCGTATTTATTTGATCAAATATTGCCCTAAATCGTTCCTTTTGTCATTTTAGGTACTTTTGAGGAGAAATCTGGAAAAGGAGGCATTTTGGACGTTTTTGGAGCATTAAAGTGAAGAAAACGGCAAAGTCTCAAAAATCGGCTAAAAGTTACTCTTGACGGCGTCACAATTTATACTGGACGGCGTCATGCTTTGGCAAGAAAAGTTGGACGTGAAATTTACTCATGATAAGCCAGTGAAAATAGCATGTGAATTCTGACGGCGTCACGCTTTAACTTGATCGAGGGCGTCACGGCTTAAATCATAAGGGGACGGCGTCACGTTCACGAGCTGACGGCGTCAAGCCTTGATAAGCCAGAATGGATTTTGGAAGAGCTAAAGAGGGACGGCGTCAAGAAGGTCATCCGGGAACCCTAAAAGCGGCGAGGTGACGGCGTCACACTCCATAAGGTGACGCCGTCAGATCCAAAAATCTATATATAGTTTTCTAATTTTTTGTCATTAAGGAGAGCTTAGTGTGTGGAATTTTGGGATAAAACCCTAAGACGATTTTAGCTACTTTTTCAGGGCTTTTTGCCTTGAGATCTTCCATGTTTCATTGAAAGATAAGTTATCAATTAATCATTCAATATGTCTATGTGTTGTTTGATTCTATCTTATTCTTGTCTTTTGTTTAACATGTTAGGCTAAATTTATCTTGTGTTTGCTTAGATCTAATGAAACCTAGCTATTGATTATTGGTTGTTAGTGTGTTGTTAGTTGTATTGGATGATTGTTTATCTATGTTAGGCTTAAGAAAACTGGCTAACTTCCTATTCGGTAACTTGCTTGAACGTCTTAAGAAACATGAACCAAATGCGTACTAAAGGTTTTTATGGTTGTATTTAATGCACAAGCGAATTCTAGTGATCCCATGTTAGGAGCTTCCTAGCCGGCTCGACATAGGAGTGAAGTAGGAGCTTGTAGAGTTGGGGAAGTAAGTACGCCACCCCACGAATGGTATTAAGGAATACACCCGTCATCCACGCGACTAATACACACTAATTAACCGGTAAAAGATAGTTAGGGAGTAAGGAAATCTAAGTAAACACATTTCTCTACACATAAGTTTCTCACCACATTTCATTTTTGTTATTTTATTTTATTTGCATCCGTAGTAATTTTGGGTTAGTTGACTAGCAACTAATTCCGCCCACTCTATCAAACCGAGATTTTACTTGCTTTCATAAAATTATAAAAACATAAAAAAGAATCTTCCTCAACCCTTAGACCTAATTAGAGTAGCCTTTCATACCTAACGAACACTATTCCCTGTGGAGAACGATCAATCCCCCGTACTTACCACTACACTATACTACATCGGTCAGGTACACTGCCTGGTGGGGTTGTAAGCCTCTTGAGATCCCTCGAGAGGTAAAACCTGTTGTAAGGTTACAAAACCACGCAATCAATAGGTCTCCGGTTTGACAGTTACCGAAAGACTATGTACGGAAAAACAATTACTATCACATATTAGACGTTGACGACATATGGAAACGTTGTCGTTAAGTGAGTACATACTACCAAGTGCGTGTATATATATTACATGTGTAAGTGTGTGTATGAGAAAAATGGTGTGTGTATATATATATATATATTTGCATATATATAGTTTTTATAAAGGTGATGTTACGTTTGAAAACTCCTCATCATTGTTTATGTCATTTAACGAAAAATTAATAATACAAGTATATACTCTTTGATAATAGGCAATCCTCGTGCTAACAAAGTTATGAGGTTGGCATTTAAAATAATTGTTTCATAATCTAATAGATCTATATGAGTTTTGATAAAACACGCCAAGTTTATATGAAATCAAATAAGTGGTATATTTTAATGAACGAGTTTAAATTCACCATTAGTTTCCACCTCGTTTTCATAGTTTTTAGAATATATAAAAGTGTTTTTAGTTGTATGTTTAATGAATCACCAATTTGGTTTATAAAGTGAGTCGGTTGGTTATAAAAATCATGTTGAATTTCTAAATATGCCGTACGATATATATATATATATATATATATATATATATATATATACACTAGTGTCAAAGCCCGCCCGATGGGCGGGCATGACTTGTAATTTACGTAAATATGGTTATGCTAATGTTATTTATGTAGTATTTCGTATGAGTTGATTTTTATTTGAAATTTTGATTGTTTGATTGTATGATTGTTTGAGTGTTTCATTGTTATGAGGAAGAAGTTGAATTAAAATCCATGTGTATATCAAATTATTGATGGAAACATGGAGGCAAGAATGGATTTTAAAACTTAAGAATCAAAAGTTGTCATTACCCGCCCAATGGGCGGGCATGACTTATAAGCCCTCCCGGGCATATAAGCCCGCCTCAGGTGGGCATGTCTTATGAGTACCGTTGGCATATTTTACTATAGCGAAAGAATGATGGTAAAAAATAGTTGAAAAGTGTACATGTTGAAAGAAAGGGTTGTACCCATATTGCTATCAAATTAATGAGAACACCAGAAGAAAGGAATGGAATTACCTGTGCACTTAGATATGTCAACCGAAGAACACTTGATCCAGGTGCTTATCGGCTCATTGTGTCGTCCAAACACATCATGATTAATTGCTTATCAGTTTTTCGAATGGTTAAAATTATAAAGCTTGTTTCCAAAAAACTTAACCAATACGGTGTTTGGGATTGTGTATTTTAAGTCCTTAACAACTTAAAATTATGCTGATGTTATTACTATATAGCCGTTGTTTGAGATTGCTTATTTAACAGCTTATAAGCTTTTTGTGAGCATTGTGGGGGTTAGAATCATAAACTCATTTAGTTGATATAAAAGAGAAATTTCATGTGAATGGGAAAAAGAGGCACTTATCACATGTGATGGGTAGATACCAAGGCTATGAATATCTATGAAAATTATTTCATCCATGGACATGTTACGATACTGATAATGATCCATAACATGACTTTCTGAATGGCTACGCACCAGCTCATTACATGATCCTAATGTAGATTCTATCTTGTAACCGTTTGATGATTAGCTTATTAAAACTTTGACTTCGAATGCAGCAACAGTCCGGATCATTAAGTCGAGCTTCCTCATCATCTCGTGCTTTCTCAGCTAACTCCTTTCTTATTTTCTTCCTTTTGTCTTTCTTTAATGCCTTTCGTTTCTCCTTCCGGCTAACGGCTTTTCGCTGTCCCGCCGCGGGTGGCTTTCGATCCTCTATGTTCTCCAGTGTGCCTGGTTTTTGATCATCAGTTTGGCTGGTGGTAGGAGTTAAATCCGTTATTTTCCAGGTGTCTTACCTGTGAATGCTGAATAGGATTAGCACCGAAAGAAACAAAAAGGTTTAATACTCGTAATCTGCTAAAAGTATGTATACATGTCTCAATAAAAACATTTACTTCTCACATAGATCGGTCTTTTGAAATGGAATCCTAAAAAGGATTTAGCATTCAGGACAAAGGGTTTAAGCTACTCTGGTGGCGTGGCTATTATCGTTTAATCATGTACATATATGCTATTAATATACAGATGCCTTCAATGATTAATCTGTATGTCAATAATTCAATTTATGACGACTAACTGAAATTCCTTTTGTCTTTCACCTGTGATGGGTAGAGTCCAAGGCTATGAATCTCTATGAGAATTATTTCATCCATGGACATGGTACGATACTAATAATGATCCTTAACACGACTTTCTGGCTGGCTACGAACAAACTCGTTACATGATCTTAATGTAGATTCTATCCTGTAACCGCTTAATTGACTGATTCATTTATGTGGTTGTTATCGTTTATTATTGAAATTTATCAACAATTTGTATGATAAAATATTTTAAGATATATACATTTATCTATAATTAGATAGATAGAGCTTGGTTAGTAAATGTTTTTCCACAGCCAAATGCACCATTGGTGGCACATGTCCCACGAAGCACCGAGGGGAAAAGAGCATCAAGAACACGACAATACATGGAATAAATTATTAGGACTACGTTATATGGTCAGTCACACCTGTTAATGATGCTTGTGGCCATCTTTTTCTAACTTGGAAAAAAGGTCTTCCATGTATTGTTTGTTGTTCTTAAACAAATCTCAGTGCCTAATCCTATATATTACCACAAGTTTCTAATACACGAACAATTTGTTCCTCTAAATGTACGACTTCTTTAAGAACAGCTATACATAATTCAATATCCTTAATTTTAACCCAAGTACAAATCTTATACAATTATCTTATCTTTTTCAAGTACTCTATATATGCACATGCTCTTCTTGTCCAAGCCTGTTTTCCTTAATTCATCACTTACATATGATTATGTCATGTACGGATATCAGTGATCTTTTATAGTTATTACTTATGTATTAATAAAGAGACAGGCATGACTTATAAAGTTCCTTGTTTCCTTAAAACAAATATTGGTAAGCAAGATTAAATCACACCATGTAAGTATTTTTTACATTATCCACAGATCATTGTTAGACTTAATCATGCCATATTCTAAAGCTACTTGGTTTCGTATAGATCTTCTTTCCGACCATTTTTCTTACCCGTTACTTTATTTCCAAGAAACGCTTCAAGTTGACTCCTTAATTTGTCCACCAGAGCATTTTTTTACTTCAAATTGGTGCTTAGCTTCTGTTAGTTTCATCTGATCTCTTTCTTCTCTTAGTTTATCAGCAAATTGCAACATTTCTCGTTCTTTTTCAACTTCTTCATGAGCTTTAAGAGATTCCTGTTTAAGTTCTTCAGCTTCAGCTTGATTTTCACCAATATCACCCACTAACATCTCAAACCTGTTCCATAATCTCCCGTGCCCTTTTCTCAATCTCGAGTTCTTTCAACACTTTTGCGAAAGAACCCTTTGTTTCCGCTAACTCTTGCCCAAGTTTTTTATTCAAGCTTTCGGATCGCCATATTAATTTTTTCTCAATATCCAACTCATTAGCAGCGGATTCAATGGCAGGCTCAATTGCACGTATTTCTTTACGTTTCCACAATGCTTTTTCCTCAGCGAAGCGATTTAGTAAGTAGTTGACATCAGTTTGGTCAGCACGTTGGTCTTTGATGTCCTGGTTGACTTGAAGGCGGGCCCTTTCTAGCTCAGTATGCAAGGCTGAGATAAGTGACATTGCTGGATGATGGAAGATTATCATGGGCCCACATTCTGTGAATAATCTTAAGTAGCTCTTTAGATGTTTTTAAAGCATTAGTGATTTCTTTTAAACATGGCTTAATGCTGTTCACGGAAGCGTTGGGATTTTGAGCTCGAGATCTAGTCTCAGACTATATGTATTGATATATATGAATATATTTATGTTTTGATATATTTAAGAAACGGAAACATAATGTTTACCTCCATTAAACTTGTGTTGCTAAGAGAATCATAAACTTTCCCATTGTGGTCCTGGAGCCTAGGTGGTTTCTGAGACATAGAAATGTTACGGTGAGTTCCTGTTCCAGATCGATCCGTCCTCTGCCAAAACCATAATAACATGCACAACCAATGAAAGAAAAAGAATCTTTCTACATACAAATAGAAAACCAATTGCCCTTATATGCAAAATGCTCGATTCGTTTTTCTAAATAATTGCTTTTATAAGCTGTTACGGAATTTATTTTGAAATCACTTGCTACTAATACCTAACTACCTAAGTTGTAGCCCATTGACATTAACATATAGAGTTGTCAGTGTCCTTTTATTCCATTATTTTTCTCAAATGTCAGTTTTATTTCTTTTAACAAAATTCCATTCATTAACTCAAGTTTATGGAAGTTAATAAAATCAGTGAGAAAAGAATAGCTTAATTACCTCATTGGGTTTTTGCTTGGTGGAAGCAAAGTATTTTCAGTACTGACATAACCGCATCCAAACAAACGGAATACTGGTAACCTTTCAAGCAATCACTTTCGTAGTAAGCTTTATCAATGTACCAATGGAAGAGATCTCATTGGGTTTTAGTGGCATCAGATTGTGGTGTGAGTACATGTTTTGACTCTAAACCAGACAGTGATTGTGGTAGGCTAAGCTCAATTGCGACGGGCTTGATAGTGTCAGATGGATTCAAGTATAATATGGTCCTTGTTGCATATGCTTTACGTCCATCAAATGCATTTATTCGGTCCATAAATGGTAGGTATATGTCATGGTTGTCAATTATAAGCAGCTTATTTTCCTCAATTGCCTGTCGAGATCACAAAATATTTTCTGTTAAATAATGTAGTAATAATATATACCCATTTACTTAAAAATGGATAATTTCAGGTAATGTTTTATCTCTAAAGGGCTAACTGGACAAAAGTATTACAGGGTGAATGTGACCCAACCCGGAAACTCCGATCATTGATGTTTCAGAGTTGCTTCCTTTCCTTATCATTTTCAGAATTGTCAATTCTTATGATATTATTAGTATTATCAGCATGTATTTTTTCCCATATAAAAAAGATAGAAGCGCAACAAAATTAATGATATTAGTCCGCGTGCTTTTATAATAATACAGTAAAGTGTTTTTTTTAGATTTAGATTTCTTTAACATTTGGATTATACTTAATCATTTAGTCTAAATGAAAAAATAAAAATGACAAATATACTGAAAAACTTATCATTAACTCACCTTCCATCCATGCTGAGAATGACCACTGTATTTTTTTGATGAACAATGGCAGCAATTTATTGAGAACCTTCAACCAAACGAAACTGAGCCATCAATCAGACAGAGCTAAAATACTTGAGCATTA
Organism: Artemisia tridentata subsp. tridentata; assembly: GCA_021014915.2. Classification (NCBI taxonomy): domain Eukaryota; kingdom Viridiplantae; phylum Streptophyta; class Magnoliopsida; order Asterales; family Asteraceae; genus Artemisia; species Artemisia tridentata. The sequence goes on along the minus strand of CP139509.1, from coordinate 99,780,460 downwards.
CTCCTGGGAATAAACTGTAATGAGTCACCAAATAGTTGAATGATGCAATATAAAGGTACGACCATACGAACAAAACAGATTCTTTCACCAGAGTCACAGTACTTCCATTTATTTTTTTTTCTTACTCAAACCCCGCATGCTTCTGAATGGGTCTATTTGGGTTATGTTTTGTATCTAACAGGTTAAGATTGAGAAAGTTAGCTTAAAATGGAACGGGTCAAAAAAGTTAAAGATCCCTCACAGTGGATGTTTAAGGCCTACACATCCTAAATCAAAACTTAAATTATTAAAAGAGTGTAAAAGTTTGTAATAGGATTTGATACACCAACTGTTTAAATACAATAAAAAAAAAACTATAGAATAATGTCTTGCGGGTGAGCCCAACCCATTCTAACTTGTACCTATCAACATGTTACCCGACCAATCCCACCACAACCCATTTTGCCACTTCCAGTAATGAACATAGCAACATGAGAGCTAAGCCCACTTTTTTCGCCCCCTCGATGAACCTATGTTATGGTAGTGACGTAGTGTCACTGTGGCTCTTGGTTACAACAAATCATCATATTAGTAATATTTAAGGGTCAAAACACACCATACTATGGATTAGCATTTAGACAAATGCATTTTTGGTCATAAACAATGGTTAAATTTCAATGAGAAGTCAAGTACGATGGTTCCAATGTTCAAAATTCCAGCTTTTATGGAATGATGTACCTTTAATGAGAGCACGCGGTGAGCTACACACAGCGGTAGGAGAAAACCCAAGACTTTATATTTCTGCTCTATCTGCACCCCTCCTTACCTGCGTCAGATTCCCAATTGTTTTTAGTTGACACACCGCTAATGAGCTGATAGCTTTGAGATAGACTGTTTCGTTTAAACCAAATAAAGCTTGGACTTCAGCCAAATACAACAGCGTTAGCAATTAAAAAAAAATGGTAGAATACATAAATGATATAAGTCTCTTTCCTTGGTGTTTCCTTGCTTATAAGGCTGCAGCAAAAGACAATCTTAAACGCCCTTTATTTTTATTTAATGGGTCAAATTATCTTTAAACATATCAGTTAGGTCATTTAATTCCACGACAGTATACCCCGCTTTATGAAAAGGTCAGACCATATTTTCAAGCGACGGTCTGTAAAACTTAGGGAAAACAAACCACTAAAAAGAACACAAAAACCTATTCATTTCCAAAATAATCCCAAATCACAAAGTTATGAAATGCACCAAACTAATGGCAACTAATATTGATTGTAAGAATAAAAGCATAATAAAATGTAAAATTAATAAAAGGGCGGGCTTGGTTTTTTTAGCATAATAAATTGGAATTCATATCCAATTACATGAGTGTAAAACTTACTTGATGAAGCATGTGGTTTGTGCGTACATAGAAGATGTAACTGGTGGAAGTGATGGTGTTTCCTAAACACCTCATATATCTGTAATTAGATTTTTAGCTTAACATGCTCAACCCATTTGAGATACACCATAATCCAAGTTCAACAATATCCTCACACTTACTAAACCGATGCCAATGAATTCACGCGGCCTAGTCTCACTAATGCCTCGTGTAAACAGTCCTTATGATTTGTTGTGAACACTATTATTTTCTCTTCCCACAACTCGGCCACAACCTGTAAATAAAGTTGAGCATTCCCGATAAAGTTATCTAATCCATAATAAATAGACTACAATGAATGCTATAGCTATTAGCTGAGATTTAGCCACCCAAGTTTTTTGGCTTCTTGGTCATTGAAAACACAGTGATCCAATGTATTGTACTTCAATATGTCTATTAGTATTATAAAGCATGATATAGTCATTACTTTGAAGCATGATCATGTTTCAAAAATGTAGGTAAACTTAGAAAACGCAAATGTAATGGTTTTCTACAAATTGCAGGCTTAGAAGTCACCTGCATTTGTTGGATGACCTATAGATCAAACACCCATAGTCCTAGACGTGAAAGTGCTACTCCCCTCATTAATAAATACTATGATATGGTGTGGTTTTTAACCCATATCGAGTAGACACAAATCAAGAGGCAACCTATTTTTTTCTTTCGACCACGACTTCCTCCAGTTTGGAACAGCCTCGAAATATCCTTTTACACACGCCTCATTGGCATATGCCACCGAGATAAGATATAGTTTTTTTAAGGTTTGGGATATTAAACTCCATGCTTACCTTAAGAAGAGCAGTAATTTGTCGCTCATTTAGCCTCTTTGAATACCTCTGACCCTCAATAATCTTGCAGACCTGAAAACAATAACAACATTAGGATGCACTTCATTTCGAACTATTAAATAAAGAGAGATGAAGTAATGTTTGAACCTAGCATTGATATGCTTGTCGATCACAATCATCTGTGCAGCATCAAACTCGAACCAGCTTTCACAGTTCTATATAATAGATTAAAAACAGTAAACAGATGCATAGGTAACCTGAAACTCTCATGGCAGACTTCCTTTCGTTTAAAAGAGTATCGGGGCCTAATCTGCATAACATACAGAGAGAAACAAATAAATATCTAGCCCATACCATCTGCATAATCAGGTCTTTCTAACATCCAAGTGTTAGCCCAGTGGGTACAAATTGAGATATATGAAAATTATTAAGTATGAGTTAGGAACATATATGTGACATACGGCCATACGGGATGGGTTAGGTCTTTATAAAGAAGATCAAACGGGTCGATTTTGCATGCTTTACCTCATACCCAAGGCGTTATTCTGCAACTAAAACAGTCACTTGCTGGTAGTACTCGTGGCACAAACCCACCATTAATCAGAAACAGCACACCAGGCATCAGATTTCACAGTAGTTGACCATGTTCACTTACTTTAACTCTGAATATACTTATGCTGTGTGAACATTATAAGTACATAGCAGTTGACTGATATAAAAATCGAGTATATTATCACCGTTACAATAATTCAAACATGCAGATTAAAGTAGGCTTCTTATTTTTGTACATGCTTAACATATTGATAGTAATGATGCATAGGTAACCTGAAACTCTCATGGCCGGACTTCCTTTCGTTTAAAAGAGTATCGAGGCCTAATCTGCATAACATATAGAGAGAAACAAATAAATATCTAGCCCATACCATCTGCATAATCAGGTCTTTCTAACATCCAAGTGTTAGCCCAGTGGGTACAAATTGAGATATATGAAAATTATTAAGTATGAGTTAGGAACATATATGTGACATAAGGGATGGGTTAGGTCTTTATAAAGAAGATCAAACGGGTCGATTTTGCATGTTTTACCTAATACCCAAGGCATTATTCTACAACTAAAACAGTCACGCGCTGGTAGTACTCGTGGCACAAACCCACCATGACTTGTCCAAAGCGACTTCAGCATTAGAATGAGCAGCTTCGTGAAAAGAAATTGTTGCAGCAGGTTGGTTCTCCACTAACACTGACGGAAGTGGAAGGAGAGTATCAATAATGGATAATATTTTTTTTAGGAAAAAATCACAAAATATAAAATTATACGAATTATAACAAAAGTATTTATACCAACACGTTTTTTTAGGAAAATATATATATACACGTTTTTTAGTATTGTGCTAAAACATAAATCACCTATAATACCCTTAATCATCTAATACATAAAATTAAAGTGCTTATTATATCAAAACACAATAAGTTGCTGAAATAAGGCAGCCTAAATGGCATATCAGTTGGCATAAATATTCACATATAAGTTGGCACCAATTACATACCAGTTGCAAAATAATCACATTTTATTGGTTTAAATTCAATTAATACATACTCTTAACTAATTATTCATTTAAATTCAATTAAACCTTAAAATGAGAAGTTACCTCACGCATTCATAAACATACGAAAGCTTCAGTGGAATGTTCTACATCTCACCTGCTGACCTGCAATCATGGCATAGTCCAACAGAATTTAAACTCTGTTACAATTATTAATAGCTCAAGAAACAAAGAGTAACAAACTGCACATAAATGTTTTTGAAATCCAATATGTTACTGAGGAAAAAAAAGAACATTAAAACTCCTCCACATGTGGTGATAGTAAACATTCAATTAAAAAAAGTATTACATGTCATTATAAAGCAAATAAGGCTTACAATTGGGTATTAGATGTCATTCCAATCTTTTAAATCTTTTATGAAGCTGCAATTCAAATCGTTTTAGAGAGTAAATCAATAAAGAACATAGATATCATCAAATCTAAAATACCTCTTTTTCCATGTTGCTTGATTCTGGTTGGGTTAACAACACAGTACATATATACATGACTGGTCGATCAGTTTCAAGTTAAACATATCATCATGAATAATTCAAATCGATTTGCAAAAAATAATCAAATGAAGGAGACTAATGTCGTGGCTTTTAGGTGGATTTATGTGATTTGGTGAATGATGGAATTAGGTTAACATATAATCCTGTAAGCTATAATTAAGGAATGGATAGCTCCTACAAAATTTGTGTCATATTTCGTAAACCTTAGGATTTAGGTTTTGACCTGCGAATTTTTTCACAACCATCGGAATGCTCAGGTGGTTGAGGTGTTGTTTACTTGTGCCTATTACCCCAAGTTCGAATCTTGGTAACTCCCTTTTTACACTAAATACGAATTTTAATCCAAAGTATGCTTGCTTATGTGGCATAGTTTATGATTATGTGGCATTTTTATGATTATATGGCATTGAGGTAGCATTTACGTGGCATTATCTACGTGTAATGCCTCCTGTTATATATAATGTGTATATATATATATATATATATATATATATATATATCGAGATGTTAGGTTTTAGTGATGTGTAACGAGCCGATAACTAGTCGAGTTGTTTTTAAGTCGTGAAATATAAAGTTTGAAATAAATCGGGAATGATCACTTGGAGGATGGTGACCACAACTCGTGTTCCGGAATAGATTATTCAAACTCACTTTTATATTGAGATTTTGGCGAGTTGGGCTGTGGCCCAACTTGGAACAGTGATCTCGACTCGGGATTGGACTGCTAAGAGCTAACAGACTTTATTCGTTTGATGTGTGGGCTTTAGCCTGGTACAACATGAATGAGCCAAACCAAAACTCCTTAGAGTTTCAATGTGCTCGGCCCAATATAGCAAACTAGAAACCCAGTGCATAACGCTTAAAACAATAACACAACCATTTCCTTTGAGGTTTAAAGACTCGACCCCTTTCCAAGCATCACCAGTATACACAAAATTATAACAAGCAATGCAAACACTCCTTTGAGTTTTACAAGTTTTGACCCATCCTAAGAAAGCAAAAGAAATCCAGTAACCACTATTTGGAACAAATACATAAGTTTCAAGTGTTTTTCCCTTGTGTTAAAAGGGGTTGTGTAGAACGAGGTGAGGGAGGGACTCGAACACATGACTCGACCAGGGGACAATTCACACATGCCCTTATTATAGGGGTGTGAGACCCTTTATTTGAACGAGCAAGAATAACACCCCATGGGTGTTTTGATGACCAAGGGGTCGAACCAAAGGCAAGGAAAAGAACCCGTCAAATACTCGAGTTGAGCTCGAGTGACTTGAGTTCATGGCCTCTCGGCTCACACCACAGCCGAGACACATTAGAATGGTCGGTTTTATACTAGTCGTTACTAGTTTTACCACACAAGACCAAGGTATTGTACCAAAGACTCGAGACAAACAACCCAAGCTGAGCATAACCATAAACTAAAATCTGAACACAAGCACAACTTGAAGTATGAATACAAGCACAACAAATCTGAACCTTAACACAACTCGAAACTGAGCACAAACACAAACAAAATACCGAGCATAAGCACAAACCAATCCGGACACAAGCACAAATTTTTGAGCATCGATACAAACTCTATTCGGACCTAAGCTCAACATATTTCGAATATGAACACACAACAAATCCAAGCATAACGCAAACAAAAAATTTGAGTATAACATAAACACAAAACCCAAGCATAAACTCAAGCACCCAATTTCTTTTATCCTCAATTTAACTAGCTCCATAACTGCTTATTATTTGACCAAAAGAAATAACTAAAAATTCGAACACCAAATTTTTACAACATACACTTCCAATCTTTGAGCCAATACTAGTTTCGATTTGAGTTTTTGATTTTCAGTTTTTAAGCTTTTCCACACCACACAACAACACAATAGCAAGTCGACAGAACATTTTTACCACAAAAATCATAACAGCAACAAGAAAAGAAAAAGAAACATATCGATTCGAGTAACTAACGACCACATCAAATCAAAATCTAAAGATGATAAAAGTACTAAATAGACTTGCGCGGTGTGTGATTGAGATTAAACTTTGATGTACATAAATTTACTTTGTATTTTTTAATTGTTTTATAATTTTTAACGTTCATTTGAGTTTAATTCATATACTATGTTGTTACATTTTGTATATTTCAATTGTTCTATAAATCTTGATGTTCATTTATTTTCATTGTTATGCATTTAATATAAAAACTGGTACGTTTATATCTTATTATGTCCACTTTTTGCAACCATTTTTTAAAACACTTCTTATGCTATACAAACATACGTCAACGATAATTATAAGTCATGCCCGCCCAACGGGTGGGCTTATATGCCCGGGAGGGCTTATAAGTCATGCCCGCCCATCGGGCAGGCCATGACCACTAGTGTGTGTGTGTATATGTGTCTATATATATGTGTGTATATCGACATATTATATATAACAGGATGCGTACGACGTCATCAAATGCATGATTGATGAATAAGCGCTTGATTGATGAGTAATCATGCTCTTATTCCACCTAAGCAGTCCACCTAAGCAAGATTTGACCGAATAAAATTTGTGTGTTGACTTTTAATTCGGAAATTTTAAAAAAGTCTCTAAAGATTCGAACTTGGGTTGTTTACATGTCTTAAGTATATATCAATGTTACCATTAGACCAAATTATTTTTTGTGTTATAGCTACCAAAAAAAATAACTATAATCTTCCTTTTTGATGACCATGCGGAATATTTGGAAAGATATATGTATTTTCTAAACATGTATCCCGTTATATTTTTCAAAATATGTTTAATTTGTAGAAGATATGATTTTAAAGATAAGTTTACAATGTATTTTGTATAAATATTTTATTCCTATATTTAAGATCATATAGCTACTTTTACACCATATGTGGATGATAATATAACGTTTCTTCTCAAGCCAAAAGCATTTGCACTTGATGTAATTTAATGGTTGCATGTACAGTCGTAATTTTTATGTAGTTTTTGTATAATTAATCTAATGTTTACATAGACCATCATTTATTAACAAATAATCTATTCGTATGGTTGTTGCATTGTTAATGATATTGTTGTTGAAGCCATGTAATGTTTTGTTGTTGTTGTATAACTAATGTAATGTTTACATAGACCATCATTTATTAACAAATAATCTATTCGTATTGTTGTTGTATTGTTAATGATATTGTTGTTGAAGCCATGTAATGTTTTGTTGCAGAAACACGCATAAACAGTATCAAGTATATCGAGCAGTACTAATAGATTGTGGCAGTGCCAACATGTGTAAAATAAATACACATAAGCGGTATCAAGTATGTCTAGCAGTACCAATATAGTATAGCAGTACTAACCATATAGTATAGTATAGCAGTAATATTTTTAATGTCTATGTTTATGTTTGTATAATATGTAAACGTCCACATACCGTGAATGTGTTTTCATGCGTTGTGCATTAATCTTAGTATTTTTACTATCCATGTTTATGTTTCTATGATAGGTAAACCTCCACAGACGGTAAACGTGGTTGAAAGTACATGAGGTATTTAGTTGAAAGTTCATGAGGTATTTTGTTGTTATATAGTTTTTAATACATCATGTGTTAATTTGGTTTATTTTACCATGTATCATTATGGTTTCCATGTGTCTCTTTAATAAATATATGAAAAACCCTGGCCCAACAAAACGAGCCCAGTAATGACTATTCCGAATTAATGATGAGCTATATAATTGAAATTATACAATGATGATCTATATGTAAAATAACTCTTCCGATGGATTCATCAAACCCTAAAATATCTCAAGATAAAAAATCACATGCGCCTCGCACTGATTCAAAGTGCGAAGAGCAAACGGTTCGTGGAAAAAAACATGTGACAGAACCAAGCATTGACGATGGGGTACATGATCGGCGCAGTAAAGGTCCAAATACCAAGGTGGACGATGCATTGAGGTTTCTTACGTCGGTTTTTGAAGAAGGTGGATCTTCTCAAAGTAATAAAGGTATTGTATATAATGCTTATAATATATTCTAAATAGATTTATGTTTTCATGTTAAGCTTATTAGCCCATTTTTTGTTTTTTTGTTTTTTTTTTTATTAGATGAGCTACCTGAGTCTATTTTCCTTGATTGGCTTAAATTGAACGTTGGAGATCCTCAAGAGTCTTTACAAGTTCTCAATGCGGTTCAATCAAAGGTCCTAAAGGCGGAAACTATGATCAACGAATTACGTGGGATGGGCCATGAACTAACTGATGACTATTTTGTGGATTTAAACTTCTTTAGTGATGAAGATTGAAATTTTATCATCTTATTAGTAATCGTTGTTCACAGCCAAATTCAATTGTAGTTCAAATAACGCATTACTTTCATTGATTTTTAACGATTTGAATGTTTTTTAGTTAATCGAATTTCTTCAGCAGTTTCATACATCGTTTTTAATTTTTATTAGATGCAAATAATTTTTTACTCTAAATACATAATATGCGTAAATCATGACGGGATATAATCTTATATTTAAATAGGATAATATGCATGGTAATATACGGTAATTGATAAACATGGTATATAGGATATTGGTCAAATTTAAAATATACTTCTGTAAACAAACATTTGTAGTTATATACTCTATATACACAGATACGTTTGAATTCATATATATTATATTTTTAATATTATGTTATTTCTAAAGTTATTTAATTTTATTTCCATAGCGTGTTTGCACAAATAGAATTGTACTGCTGAGTTTAATTTTGTACTGCTACGCAGTCGTTTTGGTACTGATTTTATAACCAATTCATAAAGGTTATATTATAACGTAGTCCATTGTTTTTACACATAATCAACTCTAACAACATTTTTAAATGTTTAGACACGAACTATAGTGAATTTTAATTTAAAATTTCATAACAGATAAAATTTTAATTCAAGCAAAAATCATTCTATATATTTACAATATTGGAAGATATAAAATTTTTAAATATTTCATCCAATATTAATGATAATGGTAAAAGTTTGTTAATTTAAATAAACAAAATACTTATCATAATTACAAAAGAAGTTAAAGGATAATCATTATATTCCCAACTTGACTCTACACGTATACACTTTCCAATGCAAACTACGGCTAAACTGTTCATATGTCATATCGGTTTCATACATCGTTTTTAATTTTTATTAGATGCAAATAATTTTTTACTCTAAATACATAATATGCGTAAATCATGACGGGATATAATCTTATATTTAAATAGGATAATATGCATGGTAATATACGGTAATTGATAAACATGGTATATAGGATATTGGTCAAATTTAAAATATACTTCTCATAGCTTATACAACCTTTACGCCTTTTAAATATACAATCTTATATTTAAATAGGATAATATGCATGCTAAATATATGGTAATTGATAAACATGGTATACAGGATATTGGTTAAATTTAAAATATACTCATCATAGCTTATACACCCTTTCCGCACCTATAAATGCTGGATCGAATTCGAAAGCAATCAAACAATTACAATTCTTTTTTACTTTAGGTTAACAATAATAGTTTCCAATGGGTCGTTTGTTTTTTTCTTCATCAAATCCGCCAAACAAACGTCCGAGAAGCGTTTCCCCAACAAAGGAGATTTCATCAGATCCAAAAACAGACGCAGCGGTTGTGAGATATTTCCTACCAATACGATATATTTCCCAACTTAGACGACATATAGCAGAGATGGAGGCAGGAATCGCACGCGATGAACAAACAGTGTTGGAGTGTAAAGAGGCTATTGAGCAACAAAAGAAGAAGATATTGGAGTATCAAGAGACGATAAAGAATGTTAAAAAACAGATGGACAACTATAACTGTTTGTAGTTTTTTTTTCGTGTTCGATCGTATTTGTCAGCCTTTATTGTTTTAAAAATACATCTTTTATGTTTAATGTTGGTATATTGTTGTTTGATTCTTTTAAAAATACATTTTTTGGTTCTTATGAGTTAAAACGTATTAACTTTTTTGAGCCAGCAGTATTAATGAAACAAATAAATAATCCAAATAATAAGAGTACCCAATAACATGTACACAATCAACATAAGTCCTCAACGGATATATCACTAATTCGGCCCAGTACCAGCGTCTATCTAACAGTACAAATATATTGATAGCAGTACTAAACTTTATTATTATGAGCTGCGGAAACTTTAAAGGGACGTCTATCCAACAGTACTAACTGTTTGTGCAGATGTTACTTTGAAAATTATGATTTAGTTTTTTAATCTATAATACATAAACAGGTTTATAGGAAGCACCAATTTAACACTATATTATCTCAAATACAACAGTACTAACGTAACCAGCAGTATTAACATTGGTGATGTTTAAAAATAATATTAACCGGTATGGAAGATGTTGTTGAAATGATAGACGATGATATTCCGGCAGTGTGCGTTGGTGCCACGAACGCCACTTTAATTCAAATTGATGATGTATGCAAGCGTACGACAAAATAATTGTATGTCCATTGAAAATCAACAGATATTATTTGGAAGTTTTGTAACAAATCGACAAAATAAATAGATCAAGCCAAATTTACTGACTTAATACATAAAGCAGATATCGAAATCAAACATTGTATAGGGAAAAAACTACTAAAACAACTTAGTTAAAATCGTTCATCTTCATGGCATTACCCTCTTCCTCGCGGACACCGGCTTTGGCTTGAGTACACAAATCAACTAGCAGTTCAAGCAATGCCCGATGCCTCTCTTGAGTTTTTTTCAAAGCATCGAGTGAGTCTAATGCGACTCCACGGTGCCCTAATGCTTCCATGTCAGCTATCATCACGCGGTTCTTCGCCATAACTCTCCTGAGATGCTCACAACAAGCGTGTATCAATTTTGCACAGAACGAGTCTTCATGTGACTGCTGCACAAACCACACGCGCATACAATCATGCAGTTTGGACGAGCCAGAAATTTTCATCAGATCATCTAAAATTTGGAATTGTGCCATTGGAAACATTATGCCAGTTGATCGGCATCTTTCATTATATATTATTGTATTTAAATAGTAGAAGTATCTAAATATATTTAAACTTTGTCAATTATCTTATACCCTACATATATGATATGCTTAAATAATTTCCAAAGATAAGTTTATACTGAAAACACATTGATAAAATTGCTACTTTATAGTAATAGATATATATGGCATATCAAACTTTGTTTAAATTTAAAAGATATTGATTATAGATTATATATTTTTTTTCAAGTTAAATATTTTAAATATCTTTCCACAACCATTTGATACTGTGAACAGTTCAAACGAGTTTACATTATAATTGATTTATTGGCATCATGGCAACTATATCAAATGATTTAGCAATTCGACCAACAGGAAAACCAAAACGAAAGGCGCAACAAACAAATGTAAGCAGAGGACGACCACCAATATATCCAATGGCAATGGGTAATTCAGTTAGTTACAACTACACATCATTATATTTATATACTCTGTATATGTTCGATGACAAATATTTTATTGTGTTAACTCAACTTCAATTTACGACAGGTACCAATAGTTTCAGCACACGGTCAACATGCGCGCCTTTTTCAAACAATGTCAACAACATCTTAACGCATATGCCAGTAACATGCGTACCAGATGTGAAAAATAAAAAGACAACGATACAAAATATTTGTTAATTATTTGTTGATGGAATAATAACTATGTTATATGTTTTGGTTCAGTTTGTGGTTTATGTGCCTGATGTTGTTTTGGGCTGTGAAAGCGTGTGAGTTGGCCGTATGTTGATATCATGAGGATCTGCTGTAAATTGAATTTGCATTAACGTTATCAAATAATTATCATTGTACTATAATTCAGCATCTAAATATCATGTTTTGTAGTTTCAACTAACATTCATGATGCAATTTCACACAGATACTAATGATCTCAGTCTACGGCCAACTCGCATGCCTTCTCAAATAAAAAAAAAAAACATCTGAATGCATAGGCCGACCACCGATATACCCAAACGAAGCAGGTCATTTAATTAACTGAAACTATCCAACATGATATTTACACACTATATTTGCTTGCAATGAAAACTATTTGATCATGTTAATACAACTTCATTTTACAACAGCTCCTACCGATATAAGCATACGGCCAACTCGCACGATTTCACAACCCAAAACAACAACAGCCACAGAAACCACAAAAAGACCGAGGGGACGTCCATTCAAAGATCTAACCAAAACACGTAATAATGTTACAATTCCTCCAGCAAATAATTAACAGTTATTTCCGCTTCGTATTTTTGTTTATTCGTTTTTTTTACAGCCATGCCTAAAGAGCCTACCTATCTTGGAACTATTCAACCTGGTGTACACATTGCAAAACGCAAATCACAGAGACTACATGATAAAATGAAAGCACCCGTGCAAAAAATACCAAGACGGGAGGGTTTAAATACCACATCTTCTGCAAACAATCAAGAAGCACATAAAAACCAATTTAAAGGCATATCTAATGGTAAAGCCATTAGACAAATCCGTATAAAAAAACACCATTCAGTACCAAAAAAATATATAAGTTTTATTTTATTTATTTTTTCATTTTTTTTTAAATAATAATTAATTTAATTCATTATACTTTTACAGATTATTTTGACCATGGAGATCCTATTTACACATGTCAATCGTGCGATGCATTACTGTGGCATGCTGAGGCTATGGTAGGATCAACGTCTTCAAACGAAGATACTTACTCTATATGTTGTGCAAAAGGAAAAGTGAAATTAGGAAGTGAAGTTAAGAATCCACCTGAATTGTTGAGACAGCTTATGGATGGTGAACATCCAAAAAGCAAGGATTTTGTTGATAATATCAGACGATATAATTCGATGTTTTCATTCACATCCATGGGTGCAAGACAGGACACATCTGTTAATCAAGGATATGGAGCATATTGTTACAGGATACAAGGTGAAAATTATCATAGAATGGGGAGTCTGTTACCAGAGGGCAACAAACCTCCTGTTTTTGCACAATTATATATTTACGATTCAAAAAATGAAATACAGAATAGAATTAATTGTGTCAGGTATGATAACGTTGATTATTTTTTCATTTTGTACATGTCGTTTATATATTACTTGCATAAACAACAACATACTAATATAACTATATTCATTTCATACAGTACCATCGACAGCACATCGAAATCAACCAACTATAACATAGACCACCAGCTGACTGTAGATTTACGGGACATGCTGGATACAATCAATCCATTAGTTGGTCAGTTCAGAATGGCTGGGGAACGATTAGTCAGGAAAAGTGACGAAAACAAATTCAAATTACGCCTTATCGGTACACGAGAACGAGATGGTAGAAATTATAACCTACCCACAGCTGATGAAATTGGAGGACTCATAGTTGGGGACTTTGACGCTACAACACACAAAAGAGACATTATTTTGCACTTACAAGAAGGAGGGCTTAGAAGAATTAGTGAGTTGCACCCGTCATACCTGGCATTACAGTACCCATTGTTGTTCCCATATGCAGAAGATGGTTACTGGACAGACATATATCATGTAGGCATTACTGATTACACACCAACAAACAAAAAAACTCGCGTAACAATGAGGGAGTATTTTGCATATCGGCTACAAGAAAGGGCAGGAGTTTTCTCGATGATACTAAATGCAAGGAGGTTATGCCAACAATTTATTGTTGACGCTTACACTATGATAGAATCTGAAAGGATGTCGTTTGTTAAAAATCAACAGAAGGATCTGAGGAGTGAAACATATTCTAAACTTGCAAAATTGGCAGAGCAAGAAGATTCTGGGGTGACATTACGTGGGAAAAAGGTTATATTACCATCGTCATTTACTGGGAGCCCAAGATATATGATGCAAAACTATTTAGATGCAATGACAATATGCAAGGTTTACGGATATCCTGACCTGTTTATCACATTCACATGCAATCCAAATTGGCCAGAAATTGCACGGTTTGTCGCAGATAAGGGGTTGAAGTCTGAGGATAGGCCTGATGCAATAGTCAGGGTATTTAAACAAAAGTTGGACAGGCTAATGAGAGATTTTAAAGACTGCCATTTTTTTGGACATTTAAAAGCAGGTATTATCATATTTCTATTATAAAAATGTAGAGTAACTGCGTCAATTATCATTGATTATATACATTACTTAACATTATCATCTTGATGCAGCTGTTTATACCGTTGAATTCCAGAAAAGAGGTCTACCACATGCTCATATATTGCTTTTCTTGGAAGAAAAAGATAAAATCAAGACAACAAGCCAAATTGATCAATTTATTTCAGCGGAGATACCGGATAAAAATGAAGACCCGGAACTGTATGAAATTGTTACTGATCATATGATGCATGGACCATGTGGCCCCCAACGGCCAACTTGCCCCTGTACCGTAAAAAATAAGTGCACAAAGAGATTCCCTAAGGAATTTAACGATTCGACAGTCATAGATGACAATGGATACGCACTTTATAAAAGGAGGAACGATGGATGTACAGTAACAAAAAGCGGGTCAGAATTACACAACGGATACGTGGTACCTTACAATCCAGCGTTGTTGAGACGCTACCAATCACATATTAATGTGGAGTGGTGCAATCAGGCGACGTCCATAAAATATCTTTTCAAGTATATAAACAAGGGTCCAGATAGGGCCACGGCGGCCGTAGAAGACCAAGATGTAGATGAAGTCAAGGACTATTACGATTGTCGCTATCTTTCAGCGTGCGAGGCGGCATGGAGGATTTACAAATTTGACATCCACTACAGATTTCCTCCCGTTGAACGCTTGCCGTTTCATTTGGAAGGCGAACAGTCGGTTATATTTGATGCTTCAGAAAGCATTGACTGTACTTTGGATAAAGCATCCGTAAATGATACGAAATTTGTCCAATGGATGAAAACAAATAGGACGGATCAAGAAGCGAGAAGCCTACTTTACCACGAGTTTCCACAACACTATGTATGGAAACAAGAAGAGAAAATTTGGGTAAAAAGACAGAAAGGCACATGCATTGGACGCGTACATCACGTGTCGCCGTCAACCGGGGAGCTGTTTTATTTACGAGTCTTGATTAACAAAGTCCCAGGCGCACAAGATTGGGTTGACTTTAGAAAATTCGAAAATGTTACGTACAATACCTACAAGGAGGCTTGCCAAGCGCGGGGTCTATTGGAAGATGACAAAGAATATATTGATGGGTTGTTAGAAGCCAGTCTATGGGGGTCTGGAAACTACCTGCGTAAGTTTTATGTCATATTAATCCTGACAGATTGCATGTCTCGACCAGAGTTTGTTTATGAAAAAACATGGGAAGTAATGGCTACTGACGTGTTACATGCAGAACGAATAAAAAGGAATGATCCAGGTATGATACTTTTAATGTAAAATATTAAATTGAAAACAACATATCTCCATGATTTATAAAAAATACGCTCACTATTTGTTATCTAAAAACAATGTAATTCAACATAACTACTAATAAGCAGGACATTATATTAGACCACAAACTCTGTCTATAAGTCTACAGATTATATCCATAGTCAAAGGAAACTACCACTACCGTGTCCACATTACGCAACAAATACTTATCATAACATATGGTCGCCATAACCAAATTAAAAGTTTATGTACCCAGAAAAACATACCAAAAGCAGCATCAGCAAACATGAAACACTGGAATCTTTGTTTCATTTTCCCCATATAGAACATAGCTTTGTCGTCCATAACATTTTTGACATTCATGAAACCATTCAGGGAGTGTCTACAACATAACCATAATACAATTAGACTTATGTATTAACAAATATTGGAGAAACAAAGCACAAAATTAAATTAAGCATTCTACTATGTACACAATAACCACAAATTATTACACACCTGATTTTTCCGATAACAGTAATCAACCTTCATCAAAAACTGATAAGCCATGTCTCAGAAAATGAAAAAATCGTTAAAGATGATAGTCAAAACAGTAAACTAAATAGCCACAATGATAACCTATAAAATACGTCTAAGATATTAAACATGCATTTGATATATATATGTTTCATAAAATGAAACTAAAAAAAATAAAATTTATTTTTGCAGATTTGGAACTTTCGGACGAACAAAGAAAGAATATATGCCTTACATATATTGAGCACATGCTTCTTTGTAACAATAAAAGTTTAAGGAGTATCCCAAACATGCCTTTGCCAAACGAAATGTTTTCTATGGCGAATTACAACAGACTGATAGCAGAAGAGTTAAGATACAACCCAGAAGAATTACAAGAACAACACGATAAACTCTTTGGTACGTTGACCGTCGAGCAAAAAAATATATATAATACTTTAATGGATGCTGTTAATGGCCAAACGGGGGGTATGTTCTTTGTATATGGATATGGAGGCACGGGTAAAACTTATCTTTACAAAACATTATCCGCTGCAATCAGATCACAAGGCTATATAGTATTAAATGTCGCGTCAAGTGGTATAGCCGCACTTTTATTAGAAGGAGGGAGAACTGCACATTCTCGATTTGCAATTCCCATCAATGTGGTCGATGATTCTATGTGCCATATCCCAGCAGATAGTGAACTGGCCGAATTGATAAGGGAGTGCAAACTAATCATATGGGATGAAGCTCCAATGACACATAGACATTGCTACGAAGCGTTCGATAGGACACTGAGAGACATATGTAGGACACATCATTCAACCCCAATGGATCAAATATTCGGAGGAAAAGTAGTTTTGTTTGGGGGTGACTTTCGACAAATTCTTCCGGTCATCACAGGTGGTTCACGACACAATGTTGTACACTCGGCAATAAATTCTTCATATCTATGGGACCATTGTACAGTGTTACGCTTGACTATCAACATGAGACTTGGAGCAGGTACAAATCAATCCGAACGTAAAGAAATACAAGACTTTGCGGACTGGATATTATCAATTGGCAATGGAACGATCGGAGGTAAAAACGATGGAGAGGCAAATGTTGAATTCACGAACGATATGTTGATTCCTGACTCTGAAGATCATGTTGGTGCAATAATAGAAGAGACTTACCCGCATGTGGTCAAAAACCTCTATAACCCGACCTTTTTCCAGGAAAGGGCCATACTGGCGCCTACACATGAACTTGTAGATATGATCAATGACAGGATGCTTACGCTACTTGAAGGAGATCAAAAAACATATCTAAGTTCTGATTCAATTGGTATTGTTGATGAAGACTCCACTTTCAATCAGGACTTATACACATGTGACTTTCTCAACAGCATTAAAATATCTGGACTTCCACGTCATTCATTGACACTGAAAATAGGTACACCTGTTATGTGCATGCGAAACATTGATCAAATAGCTGGATTGTGCAATGGAACCAGGCTCCAAGTTCGAAGGCTTGGTACTAATATAATTGAGGCTAAAATAATATCGGGCGGAAGTGTTGGTACTGTTTGCGCTATACCACGTATGGTTTTAAGTCCTTCGGATACCAAAATGCCTTTTAAATTTAATCGAAGACAATTCCCGGTATCACCGTGCTTCGCAATGACAATTAATAAAAGCCAAGGCCAAACGTTGACACATGTAGGACTATTTCTCCAGCGTCCTGTTTTCTCGCACGGCCAGCTTTATGTAGCAGTGTCTCGAGTGAAGAACAAGAAAGGTTTGAAAGTCCTTTGTTGTGACGAGGATGGGAAATACACAAAATCAACGACAAATGTTGTGTATAAAGAAGCATTGTTTCGAATTTAAAAGGTATTTCAACCTTTGAATCACATTAAATTTGTGTTTTTACTTACAGCTTATGAGTTAGACATGTATAGTTCCACTCAAGTATCATAATAATATCAACACAAAATATAACAGTACATAACCTGCTTCAAAAAATGACGCATTCATTTTCCAGAACAAAATTTTCCATAATAAGCATGAGGAATGGTTGTTAAACCTACTACTACATTTAAGAAACATTAAACAACACAGTGGCATTTTTAATCCATGATCTAACTAAAACCCCCCAATTACCAACAATTAAGATGTTTCAAAACAAATAAAATTTACCTTCGTCCACAGTAACTCAAGACATAATTCAGTTGCCTTCGTACTTTGTCTCGATTCCTTTACATTTCCTTGCTTCTGATCCACTCGGTTCTTCTTCACATGAACATGAAGCATTTTGTAAAATATCTCTTTCCTCAAGCATATTTGCTCGCATGAAATAAGAAAGGAGCAAATGTTGCCGACATATGTGAGTTTTGGTGTGTATACGTTGAATTTGGTGGTTGGTGTAAGTAAGTAGAAAGATACCTGATGCAAATGGTACTGTCAGTGTCAATGATGTAATAGGACATGATACTGCCAGTGTTGAAGGTTAAAAATCAGATTCATTTAAACTCTGATGGGACAGAACATTGTACTGCCATTCTTACTGATGTAACGGAACATCGTACTGCCAGTGTTCAAGGTGCTCTAATAAACGAGATTTCATCCCTAAAATTACACATAAAATAATTACTTAAGTTAATTATAACATACAATTAAACACAAAAAACAAAACATGCGAATGCAAAATATTAGCTTAAATATACAGATAAATATAATACAATTAGTCAATCAAAATATTCAAGATTTCATTCTTTCAATACGAAAATCAGGTAACAAAGGTTAGCAAAACACGAACAAAACTATTAGATCAAGAATATGTAATTCACCTTTTGTTGATCTGGGCAAAAATAATTTGAGCAGTGAGATGTTGGTGTTTTCGATAATGTGATGATACTTTGTGTGAATAGCAGTTATGAGTAATTATAACTGATAAGATAGCGAGCCTATATGAATAGCCTATTAATGAGTATCCTACACAACTTGCATGTTCTACAAAGATTTTTCTTTTAATAATTTACAATCAGAATTTCATGTCATAAAATAATACTAATAAAAATAAAAATAAAAATCCATCATATTATTTACATCAAAATATACTTGCATAATACAATACATGAATGCAATTGGTAACTCACAATATAAGATCAATAATGTAGACTCACGTTTTCTTTATCCAGACACACATTTTTTTTTAAAATATTTTTGTCTATTAAATTTAATAATAATAATTATTCTCTTGAAAATGATGAAATAAAATAACTTTATCACATCAAAATGTATAAGCAATGTTATTTAATGTGTTAACATGTAAATGACTATTGTGTGCGAATATGAAAGAGGAAAATATTGACAATAAAAAACAATCTAACGCGCGTTCTATTGCTTTTGTATAAAAGTAGTCATATTTTATTATGTTGAATGTAACGAAATTAAGGCATGATTTAAAATTCATTACAACCATCCAGTCTAAAATTACAAGTCATGCCCGCCCATTGGGCGGGCTTTGAAGTCTAGTATATATATATATATATATATATATATATATATATATATATATATATATGTATATATATATATATATATATATATATATATATTTCTTGATCTTCCTCCCAATTGAACTTGGCATTCTTTCGAGTAAGTTTAGTGAGAGATGATGCGATCTTTGAGAAATCCTAAATGAACTGATGATAATAACCTCCAAGACCGATAAATGATCTAACCTCTGTCAAAGTCTTAGATTGATCCCACTTTGTAATTGCATTAATCTTTGTCGGGTCTACTTTAATACCTTCACCGTTGATCACATAACAGAGAAATTAAACTTCACGTTGCCGGAATTCACATTTCGAGAACTTGGCATATAACTTTTCGTGTCGAAGCATATCAAGAACTTGCCTCAAATGAGCCTCATGTTCATCTGCTGACTTTGAATATATCATAATATCGTAAATAAATACTATAACCGATTTGTCGAGCATCGAACGACATACACAATTCATCAAATCTATAAAAGGCTGTTGGAGCTTTCGTTAAGCCAAAAGGCATAACAATGAACTCATAATGGTCATACCTCGTACGAAATGCCGTTTTTGGAACATCTTCTTCTCTGGTCTTTAATTAGTGATAATCCAACCTCAAGTCAATCTTGGAAAAATAATGTGCACCTTCGAAGCTGATCAAATAAGTAATCAATTATAGGTAGAAGATACATATTCTTGATAGTCAAAGATGTTAAGTTCTCAATAATCAATGCACATGCGCATATTGCCATTTGTCTTTTTCACAAAGGGAACTGGAGCTCCTCAATAAGAACTACTATTGCACAGATTAAGATAAAAAGTTAACGATATAATATTGTTATATTTTATTTTATTTATAACAAATATAATATTGTTTTATTTAATGTGTGCTAGATTAAGATTAAAAAAAATTAGTATGAAATTTTTTGAAATATTACACAATCTTAAAATACTTTTTGAGTTGTTCAAAAATTAGGCAACAATTACAATACCTCCTTAGTGTTTTCGTCTACAACCACCAATGACAAAAAAGTTTTTCCTCTCTTTTATCGCCGCACAGCACGAGAATTTCTCTTATTTAGTGAAAAGATATAACATTGCTTAAGTTTTTAAATCTATTAAAAGCTTCCCCAATTCCATTTTTAATGCTCTAAGTTTTAATACATACCTCTTATTTTATTTAATTTTATCGAAAAATAGTTTATACTCCTTTCGTCCTAAAATAATTATCCTTTTTTTATTGTTAAAGTATTTCTTTTTTAACTTTAATTTTAAGTTTTTTTGTTTGTTTTATATAATACTTGATTAAATTATACTAATGAAATTACATTTAAAAATCAATTCATTCGGGGGCGTTTGGTTTACATTAGTGTATGACTATGGGTATTGGAATGAGAATGGGTTTGGAAACCCAACTTACTTGGTGGGTTTAGAAAATGTGAAGAAGAGGAGTTCTTCTTTCTTTTATCACTTAAGAGCCGTGTGAGATGAAAGTCTCATGCACGGTTTTGAATGAGAAAAAGAAGCAAGGAATCCTCTTTTCGACACTAACTCTCCCACTCCAGTCGTTGCTTTTCTTTCTGTTACTTCGAAAGTAGCTGCTTCAGCTTCAGCCACTCGAATTTTCGAAAGTACCTGCTTCTGCTTCTGCTTCAGCTTCAGCCACTCGAATCTTCTTCTGAAAATCCTAGCTATTCTTAGCATGATATTGGGGAATCTCATTGCTACTACTCAAACAAGCATGGTTTCATTCCTAATTTCAAAACATTTATAACGGGAATGAAAGTGATTCTCTCATTCACATACCCTCAAACCAAACACACTTTCATATATTTTGCATCAATTATTTGGAAATATATATATATATATATATATATATATATATATATATATATATATATATATATTATAGTCAAAGTAAAAAAAAAAAAAAAAAAAAAAAAAAAAAAAAAAAAGAGAGGATAATTTAAGTTGTGGGAGAATTTCATATATCCCCTTCCAAACCTTCTAAATTTCATATATACCCAACCCAAAATCTAAATATCATATATCCCCTTCCAAACTTTTTAAATTTCATATATACCCAACCCAAAACCTAAATATCATATATCCCCTCCCTTAAACTTTTAAATATCATATTTACCCATACTAATTAATTTTAACAATTTTTTAGAAAAATTATATTTTTTTGTAATTTTTTTTTTGGAAATTGATTTTTTTTCCAAAATTGATTTTTTTTTCGAAATTAATTTTTTTAGGAAAATTATTTTTTTTCGGAAATCAAATTTTTTTTTAGAATTTCAAAAAAAAATTCTGAAAAAATTTATTTCGGAAAAAAAAATTTAATTTCGAAAAAAAAAATAATTTAATTTTTTTACAATTTCAAAAATAAATTGATTTCCGAAAAAAAAATTCCTAAAACAATTAATTTCGAAAAAAAAATCAATTTCGGAAAAAAACTAAATTAATTTTTCCGAAATTGATTTTTTTTCCGAAATTAATTTTTTTGAAATTCTAAAAAAAAAATGATTTCCGAAAAAAAAAATTTCCTAAAAGAATTAATTTCGAAAAAAAATCAATTTCCAAAAAAATAATTTTTCTAAAAAATTGTTAAAATTAATTAGTATGAGTAAATATGATATTTAAAAGTTTAAGGGAGGGGATATATGATATTTAGGTTTTGGGTTGGGTATAAATGATATTTAGAAAGTTTGGAAAGGGATATATGATATTTAGATTTTGGGTTGGGTATATATGAAATTTAGAAGGTTTGGAAGTTGTAGATATTCGCCTTTAACACCACCCACACACTTTGCAGTTCCAACAGTCGAATATCAATAAAAGAAAAGATGACGTTAAAGGCGGTGATGAACGGAGGAGGAGGGGGGCAAAAGACAGTATTAATAACAGGAGTAAGCAGAGGGTTAGGAAAAGCCCTAGCTATTGAATTGGCCAAAAGAGGTCATTTCGTTATTGGCTGTTCTCGTTCTCCTTTTCATTCTCAATTATCTTCTTCTTCTTCCGGACAAGAACATCTTTTTTTGACTGCTGACGTGGTTAGTTTTCTTTCTTTCTTTTTAGTTGTATTGGGTATTATTTTTAGAAAGTTTTCCGACCTTTTGGCTGACTAATCCACGCATTTTGAACCCTCCGCCACACATACTCAAACCGGGTAAAGCCCTCCCTTTTCACGAGGTTGGCGTGGCCACTTCGGGGTTGTTTGCACCTAGCTGGAATTTAACTTGAGACCTCACACATCTTAGAGTGATAGTCACAACTCACAAGTCCTTTTGCAACCCTGAGTGGCCTAATCATGGGGGTGTTTGGGATGGCATGTACACACCTGACTTTGTGTTTGCAAAATGATATTTTGCCATTTCGGTCTCAACGCGCTTATTACAACTGTCTTTACTCTAAGGAAAACACAGATGATAACTTTTTTCAAACGGTTTACCGAGTACTACTTAATTGTTTTTTGCATGTGAAATAGTTATGATCTTAACAACACAGTCCAAACAACCCCTATGATTAGGAATAGAATGCTAGTGCATTACAGCTTCGCGTATATTATATGAAATATCTTATTACTTTAAGCAATCAACCCCTTTAATTAAAACCTTCAAGTTTTTTTATGTGAATTTAGATCAGTATTTGTAATCAAATCTCTGAAGGTGTTGTATATTTTCGTCAAAATTTAATGTCCATTTCCAGAAATGACAGTTAGGATATGTGTAGTTGTGATTAGGAACCTAAGAGCTGTCTTTGATCTTGCACATAATTTTAGGTCTAGGGAAGTGGACTCTAGTTTAAGGAAGGAACCAGAAAGCCAGGTGTAGTTTTTTTAAATGTTGATGAATTATATGTTTGGGTCTTTCCAGAGTTCAAATACCAGTGTTCAAGAGTTGGCGCAAGCCGTGATGGAAAAGAAGGGCGTTCCTGATATAATTGGTAAGGAATCTTTATATACTTTTTATTCTAGATGCCTAATTCTACTTGAAATCTGATTTTCATTTTACAATATTGTATATCGATATAATTCGCATGCCTTTAGAAACCCAATTCTGACTTTTAATTTACTAGATATTAAACACAAGGAACACTAGCATCCACATTTTGCATCTCATGGTATCCTGTAAACCATTTTGTTTATCTGATCAATGATAGATACTAATTTTTCAAATAATAGATTTTTATGGGCTTGTACAAAAATCTTCTGTTCTTTACCTTTTTGGATATTTTAGTTTTCCATGCACAGTTATGGTCGATACCAATTGTTTTACAAACTATACTGATGACACATTCTGATGAAGTGAGAACAATCACAGTTTCTACAAAGTGGACAAATTGTTTAATAAACTAGTAAACATTGTTAGAGGTCATACTATGTGTTCTTTTTTGATAGTTAAGTTGAAGAAAACCTTAAAAGGGTATGCTCTTGGTCTTTCATTTTCCGAGTATAAGGTGCCCCCTCGTAACTCGTAAGTTTGGCCATGGTAGTATATAGAAGAGATGTTGTCAATATTTCGATCATTGAAACTTAAGGTCTACATTGATGTAACTACATATTGCAGTTTAATCTCTATCAGATTTTAGATGCAAGGAGGTATGCCATATAAGCTACAGGTTTCTATTGTTCTTTATACGTGAGTTTTAAGTTTAAAATATGGTTATATCAAGTGGAAGGTGCTTATAGAACCATATGTTTGCAGTAAATAACGCAGGTACCATAAACAAAAACAACAGACTATGGGAGGTCCCAGAGGAGGAATTCAATACTGTTATAGATACTAATATAAAGGGAATAGCAAATATGTTACGCCACTTCATTCCCCTAATGATTGAGAAAAAGCAAGGGGTTATTGTCAATATGTCGTCTGGATGGGGAAGGTCTGCTGCAGCACAGGTAAAAGCTACTTATAAGGTTTTAAACCTAATAAAGCAATTGCAAAGACTAATACAAATATGAAATAATATTTGGAAGTTTTAGCATGTGCAAATACATTTCGTCATTTGTTTAGTTAAGATCCGGAATCAAGTGACGTCTAGGTTTTTTGATGCATGGATCTAGTTACCAGTGTTTGTAATTTTTACATCAACCTTGTTGAAGCTACGGTATTGACATGATCTGTGATTGTGTAATATGGCAACAGGTGGCGCCTTATTGTGCTTCAAAATGGGCAGTGGAAGGTTTGACCAAGTCAGTGGCAAAGGAGGTGCCGAGTGGAATGGCAATTGTTGCTCTTAATCCAGGGGTGATAAACACGGACATGCTTGCATCATGCTTTGGCAGTTCATCCAGTTTGTACCAGGCACCAGACTCTTGGTACATAGTTTTTTTTTTTTTTTTTTTTTTTTTTTTAAATGTATTAGAAATACGACAATCGATCATATACTCGCCTTAAAACTGCATAAACGCAAAACAAGTGGTGTCATTTCTGCACAACTCAGAGTGTCCTAGAACAAAGTTTGTATGTCTGATGTCTTGAGTTAATTGTTTTCTAGATTATGAAATTATTTATGTTATTGATTTGTTTATTTAACTCATCTATTTACAGGGCTCCCAAGGCAGCTGATATGATACTAAATCTCACAATGGCCGACAATGGTTCATCTCTTTCCGTATAAATAGTCAAAGATGTACTATTGAGGACCAATAAATTCTTGCTTTACCTATGTAGTTTAGCTCACGGATCCTTTCTCTAAAAGGTCTGTTATTTACTATGCATCTTGTTACATCCAACCCCTACTAAAATGTATCAATGTTCTACTTTTGGGGAATGAAGTCGTATTAAAAGCGTAGTATCGCCACATGACCTTTCTCTGAAGGTAAAATGAATTTTAAACGTAGAAATAGTGTAGTTGGCTGTTTAGTATTTGCTCAGAAAGCAATAAGCAAAGCGTTTTTGTGTGGCACATGCTTGTCACTTGTGTCGCTCCTTGTCAAACTGAAATTGCATCTTATGCACATTCTATTTATTTTTTCATACTTGTTTTTAGTTTATATGGCACTTCTGTCAAGTGGTGTCCAAGGCATAGCTAGTGTCTTTGACATTTTAAAAAATATGACATGCATTACTTATGTTGGAGTAGCAAAGCCGGTAATTTTAATAGGTGAAAATATTTGATTTTTATAAAATAAGGAGAAAAATGATTGCCATAGATGTGGATATGCTTCGATTTGCAATTGTATTAAGGATGTATTTAATGTCATTGGAGTAGAAACCCATTGTTCATGTTCATGTTCGTGTATCGTTCATTTTGATATATATGAAGTTGATGTGAATGCCAACAAATTGGATGTTAGTCACTTTTTAACTGGTGAATTTTGAGTGATGATTGATATAGTCTTAAGAAAACCTGAGATGATATTTGAATCACATAAACATGTCCAGATTTCACGTAAAATTTGTAAAAATGTATGGAATTAACTACCAAAAAGGCTATAAGTTCATGAATTTTGAGTGATGATTGATATAGTCTTCAGAAAACTTAGCCAATACATTCAACTACCTATAGAAGGGAACCTCATATCACCCCAAATACCAGTTGTGCACAAAGTATTGCATTATCCCCACATAAAGGTTTAATCCCTTTGTGATAAATATAGACCTGAAAAATAAATGACATTTGGTAAATTTTCATCATGAACCTGAATTTAAAGTGACAATTAAAGTTTCAAATTAGTTGTAGAAAACTAAACATTCCAGGCAGGTGAACATTGTTACTGACATACTGCATCTTTAATAACAGTGGATATCATGTTATGTCATTCGACCCTTCCAGGTATAAACAACTAAATTCTATCGATATCTGTAAATATTTAAACCTTCCAGGTGAACATTGTTACTGAAAGACATACTGCATCTTTAATAACATTGTTACTGACATACTGCATCTTTAATCCCTTGGAATAAATGAATCCTACACTTGTCCCAGTTCCTCTTATGGAGCTATCTTTTATAAGCAAGCAAATGGTCTACTTTACATCTACTATCAAATCGAGTCATTTCAATAAGTCTCTAGAGAAATATTGCTTAAGATCAATAAACAAAAAATATAATAAGAAAACAAAATATTTAAAGACACCTATACGGACAATCAATGTATATATCCAAAATTAGAAATGATACTGTATGAGGCATGGATAGCTCGTGCCCGTCTAATGTATACAAAAACCAGCAAACGGAAACAAACATGCACTGATCCACAAACTGAAAAATTAAAGAGTACAAAACCAGCAATGTGTCTTTCATATCTACAAAACAAGGTTACCAACTCTACAAAAACATACTATAAAGATCATAAGAGTAAGCGGATCATGGAATGAGAGCACACCCACCTACCCATCCCACCAACAAATGCCTCAAATCAATCCCTTTTTTTTTTTTTTACTAATAATCAAATCTAAACCCTATAACCGGAACCAGGTGGTGTTGGTGGCAACCGGTTTGGGGTGCGGCGGCTGCCAGAGTTTGATCCAGAGCCCACATCGCCATTCTCGGTAGGGTCGCTATTCCTTCGGCTATGGCCATTACTAGAACCAAACCTACCGAGGCTTGAAGGTCCGTTAGCAGCAGAATCAAAAGCAGATCTCCAGTCATCACCGGATGATGGTCCACCATTTCTTGGACTTTCTGTTATATTTAAGGAAAAATATAATGTTAGATATGAATGAAAAAACAGAAAAGACGTTAAGTCAGGGTTTTAAGTTCTCTGATTGTATACATAAGAGCCAATGGTGACATCATGTGAGAGGTGGCAGTTTTGAACCTTTTACTAATGAATTGGTAGATTTAGGTTATGTTCTATATTTAGCAGGTCAGGCAGTTAGAAAAATCGAATAGCCACCCAAAGTGTATTATTAAAGTATAAAACCCTCAAAATCCTTTTATTAAGAAAACTTAGAGTAATAATATTTACTTTTAACGAAATTTGACAAATTAGTATCAGTTTCAGCTAACACACCCATTTTGCCACCTCTGTGCACGAGAAAGAAGGGAAGTTTTGTTTGATTATTATTTACCTGCAGGACTAGTACCATTTGACATGCCAGAGGCAGCAGCTGCTCGATTGTCATGAATGCTTAGTTGCCTGGTGAGTTTAGAGAGTAGGGAAGATTGCTTTTGAACTCTCTCTCTTTTTCTCTTCACATTGCCATCCTCTTGAAGCAGCTCTTCAATCCTCGGTGTGCTCTGGGAACTTTTTACATAATAAAAAAAGTAAGCAGTGAAGGTGATGAACATTCGGCAAATCCACATTTATGATACAATGCACTTTCACATTTCAACTCATGTTCTATCTGTAGTTTTTTTTGCAGAATTTTGACTAACAAAGGGTATTCTTATAAACGCGATTCCATTTGCAAGAAACAAGAACCAGAAGCATGAAGGATTTTTGTGTTTAAACTACTTTAAAGTTGTATTCAGACAGGCCACAAGTATATGCATGGTAAATATGGCCTACTTATATATTGATTGGTCTGTATGGGTAGTGTTTGATCTCAATAGTGTGAATTCAAGAGCTTATTTAGAAAGAAAACAGGTCAAATAGGCTGAAAGGGTCAAAAGTTGACCAAAGTGTTATAAAATAAAAAATATTAGTAATATTGTTTTTTTGTGATCTTTAAAAAAAAATTAGGATACAAAAATGTTTAGGGTCAACCCATGCCATCCTATTCAACCCGTAGTTAAAGCATTACATGTTACCCAACCTGGCAATTATGCCGCCTCTAGCAATGGAAACCGAGGCAGCTTACCTTACAGAACTGTAGAGCTTGTTCAGCATGTCTTCTTTAGCTTTTTCCACTTGGCAAAGAACAACTGCCTGCACATACAATCACAAGAAGAAACGAGTGCAGAGTTTAAGATATCCGTATCACAGATATAAGATAACAAACAATAGACGTGGACAAATAAATACCTTTGGTACATTTGCTGCAAGGCTGTTCAAAACAGCTTCAACATAGCCACGTACTTCTTGGGCCATCCAACGAAGTTCTTCCTCTGGATCTGCAGGTTTTCTCGCCATTGTATCCTAACCATTTTACAGCTAGTCACTTAACAAACTCAAGATAACGAAAAGATGACAACTAGAATTTAAGACACACTTGTGTCATAAGATATAGGTGAGCTTTATGTTAAACTGGTAATAGAAGAAGGAAAGGTGAAATGATCAAAGCAACCAAAATATCTATAGGTTCTGACAGAATAGCGAAAACAATTGTGCTTATTTCAAAAAAGCCATTAATCCCACAGTTTTACGGGGACTAAACTTGCAGAACCTTTTTCTTTAATACACGAAAAAAGCAAGCAAACAAAAAATAGTCAACTCCGCAAAGAGTTTAAACAAAATTTAAAATGGAAATATTCCAAAAAGCTTTATCTGCGACAAAAAATAAAAATAATAAAAAATAAAAAAGAGGAAGAAGGAAAAAAAGACCAAGCAAATAATGTGACATTACTTATTTTAGTATAAACACGCATTTTTTTAATTTTAATTTTTGCGTATTTTGATATATTATCCTATAAACAATTCGCAGTAACTCACAAGAGATCCTTCTGATTGACTATGCCTGAGGGGAAGACCATCTGCCTTCGTGATCACTTGACCTCCTTTGGCAGCTACGACAGTTCTCAACTTGTTTAGCCACTCGACCTTTTCTACAACACTCTCAGCCTTCAGCACAACAGCACTGTGAGCTGTTGAACCAGTAACAATTCAGGTTAGCAACGAAAAAACAAACAAAAATAAATAACAAAAATTGATTACAAGATGATCACCTTTTAAGACAGTCTTGTAAGCGACCTTGCTAGTTATCTTGAATGTCAGACTGGGTTCTTTTTCTACTGCCTTTGATTTTTTATCCTTTGAACTCTTGGCTGGGGGTTCTTCCTCTTCAATTTCTTCAATATTGCATTCCTGAAAAATTCATCCATTTCAACAACTTAATGGCATTTCAGTACCCATTTCCCATTGAAATTCAAAACAAACCATAACAAGGTGCCGAGAAATAATATAAAATCAATGTAAAGTGTGGAAGAAGTTAGTGAACAATCCAACAGTTAAATAATGAGATAACCAGTGACGTCCAGATTAGGTTTAACTATGTACAGCCTATGGGCACCTAATAACAGCAAACAGTGATGAGAATCATCATGATGAAATACATCCTATGGTCAAGAGGGATAAATAACTCAAAATGGTTAGTCAATAATACTTAGATTGATATAAATCAACCAGTAAGACAGTGACATACAATTAAAGAGTATAAACTCACAATTCAATCCAATTTCAAATTTACTGGAAAAAGTTGTGAATACCAATGGTTGAGCACCAACGTTCAACTTTATCAACATATTATATTTAATAAACGATGTCACTGTCAGATCATACAGTTTGTTAAAACTTGGAATGATTAATAAACATTACTTGTCACAAAAAATATGAACACGACGACACATACCTCCAAATTGATCACTCCACGGAAATTTCTCTCTTCTTGTTTATTCGTGTATCCAAGCTGCAAAAAAAGCCCAATAAATTTGATATCACTTATGAATCCAACAAACATACTCAAAAATGGACCAGCAACTTTGACACTCCCTGATATATATAGTCTATGAAAACAGATTAAAAGCAATATGCGGATTCATCCAATGTTTTGGGGTTTACGTTTACATATTGGTCCATTTCAAGTTAGCAATATAATTGTACAAATTAGTCTGTAATATATAACAGTAACAAACCACAGCAATAATTTATAATTTTCAAAGTTTTCAATCCACATATATCAAGTCCTATAAAGTACAATCCACATACATCAAGTATTATAAATCATAGATCTTTTGAAAGCCACTAGCAAGTTTCATTGTTATATGAAAAAAAATTCAGAACTTCTACTAGTATCTAAAGTTCCCGCAATGTTACTAACCTTCGCAGTTTTCTCATTTAAAACAAACCACTTTTTGCTCCATCCATTAGATTTTGAGCTTTTCTTCAATATATATCCTGCGCAAAAAGAATCAGAAGTTATAGGTAGTTCTTCATAGATTAAAAGTGGCAAGCCAAATAAATTTTGAAAAGAAGCCCAAAGGCTCTCCATTTGGAGAAAATGCTACTCATTAATCATCTAGAAGGGTTGGGATAAAAGGGATATAGAACTACATATTGGAATCAACCACAATCAAAGGTCGAAGTAACTTGCAAATTCCAATCACATGACAGAGACCTTGAGTAATAAGGAAGTAAGCTATCCTCAAAACTAAGAGGATACATTTAAATCTTTAAAAACATGTTCTGCAAATGAGTCTGCCTAAAACCGATGAAACAAAACTCTATTTATCAACATCATTTGTTCTATACGGTACTTTAAAAAAAAAAAAAAAAAAAAAAAAACACTATACCGCCAAAATGCAAAAAGCATGAATGTTACATAACCAGTCTTAGGGTTACAGATACCAATATACCATAACAAACAAGTAAAATGTTAAGAAATATGTCACCTGCTGTTATCTCCCCCTCAGGTCCTGCAGTTTTCAAGGCAGGTCCCTCTTGTGCATCCTTGTCTTGCTTGCCGTCCTTCAATGATTTTGTGGTACTTCCTGTCTGAGGACTAGCCGACTACAGAGAGCACAAAAAGATAACAAAAGCTAATAAGTGGGTTAAACCCCTCAAAAAAACAAGGAAGAGAAGGCGTCCCCAATTGGAATGCAAAAAGAGTTCGCTTTGTGATAAACCAAGCAAATGCAACAGTTAACAAAAACATGGTGTATACCCTATTCAGCAAGGACTGTTCTGCATCCACAGCCTTCTTGGAAGATCTGGTCTTTATTTCTTCCTCTCGTCTCTGTCTATCCATCCTGTTAAGAGCAGTGACCAGAGAATTCAATCACCAACAACCAGCCAACCATTAATGAATATAAACAATTTACATTCTTAATTTACTGACAGTAAAAGACATGCTGTCCAGGAAATCAATTGGGCATACATACCTTCTCTGGACCAATCGGATGAAGTGCTGAGGGGGAACAAACACCCTCTCCATGTCAACAAGTGCAACTACCATCTTCTTTGCATCATTCTTAAAACCCTCCAAGGCAGTAGTGGCAATTGCCACGACCTAGTTACAAACATAGTAGTCAGACTAAATATCTAGGGAAGCAAAAACAAGCAAATGTTAGGTTGAAACAATTTTTTAACGAGCTACATATACACACCTCTCTCTTGAAAGTAGGATATCTTCCGAGGCCAGGTGTTGCATTTGCTGATGCTGACACTATATCCACAAGCACACGATGAACCTGTATTTAATGTAAGTAATTACATAGAGGCCGAAAAATTTAATTAAGATGAAAATTATAAAATATAAAAAGAAGCAGAAGATGATGCATTCCTCTTTTACAGACACACATACAGTTAACCAGAATAAGAAAGTCATGACTATGGAGGGAACCCAAAATATGGAGGCAACAGAAGCAAATGAATATAGGCCTCCAGAATAGTAGCAAAAAGACATGGCACTACAATAAAATCTTGAATTAAAGTAAAAGTGAAACTTCAAATCATTTCCAACCACATACTGGTGTTTGCTATCAATGACTTGTTAATTTTGTTCTCATCGTATGCAGTTGTGTGTGATTTTATCTGATCATCACATGTATGTGTTTGTGCATGTTTCTTTCTTACTTCTGTTTTCCCATTTCCATAATAAAGGCATTTTCCAGTAATATGGAAGTCAAAATAATGTTCTACATAAGCATTGAGTTTGTATAGCATTGTCTTAAAAAAAGAGGAAACATATTAAAAATAAAATAGAGCCATATCGTTCCTCAAGCAGCTATTTTCATCTTTTAATATTACCATAAACTTACAATGACACTCTAGGCACAAAACAATAAGGAAAGGAACAACATTAACAGACTTTTTGTCGTTTGTGCATCACCCGAATAAATGCAGCAACTCATGGATGAAACTTGAGGTAACTGGAAGAATAGAAAAGCTGGTAAGAAATGTGTAGTATTACCTCATCAACACAAAGACGCGATGGTTCTTTTGCCATCTCTAATACGGTTTTTATCAATGACCTCAATCCTTTTTCTGGTGATATAAGATAAGGTTGGTAACCATCTGCCTCTAGCACAATCTGGAACCAATTTCCATAGTCATAATAGAGTGATGCAAAAAAACTGGATAAGATCTAAGTAAAGAAAGCATCCATACCCTTTTGACATTATTTATATCAAAATGTCTGTCTAGAGGAAGCTGCTTGATCCTATCAGGAAAGTTACCCTCGAAACTTGCCACGACTTTCCAGCCGCTACCCTAAATAAAACATTAAAATAACTGACATTATCAGATAAAAGTCTTTTTTATCTTGACATCATTACATGACAGTATGACACAATTAATGTTCTATACAGAACACCTTATCAAGTTGGTGTACAACAAGAAATAAAATGAAAGTTCTATCAGAAGTCAAATGCACAGTAAATCATATACAAATAAAACATAATCATTGGCATGTACTGAATAATTCAATATACGTATACTACTAGACTTTGCTTATGAGTAATCACCTCTCCAGTCATAATGTGTTGAAGAAACTTGTCCTCAAATTCACGGCAAAGTTCCAAAGCCAAAGCCCTAGTACCTTCAGAACTACTAACCATTGATTCGCCAAGCCTTACTAATTCATCTTGCACAATCTGAGATTTCCCCTGAAGGCTGCACAAGTTTTAAATATATGACTTAAAAGAAGAGAAGCAGAATATGCATCACATGTAATGACAAGGAACCTCCGCAAAGAAAAATAATGTAATGACAAGAAACTGAAAACTCATATAGAAAGGTAGGATCAATTGTCATTTAAAAATGAGATAGACGATTCCATCTGCTATCACCCTTACACCAGGGCAATTTTTATTTGCCCGCATAAGATGAAAAGCAGAAGAAATATAATAGAGTGTTATATATTATTGAAAAAGGACTCTTAACTCATCTCATTCTCATATAAACTTCACGTCTATATTTAAGATTTGTATAAATCTTTACTTAAGATTCTAGTGGCATAACACGCAATAATCCATGTCTCGTTTTGGAATTTCATGTTACACAGAACACACATTAATTAATGTGAAGAGTGGAATTTCACGTTACGTGATTGTTAGATTACTTAACTGTATTACAAGAGAGAATATCTTTAGGCACTAAACTGTGCAAAAACTATTACAGGGTAGAGAAAAAATTGGATCATACCCTGATAAAAGGCTCGGAAGCCTGATTTTCATACGGCTACGGATTTGATGAGCTAGTGTCTCGACCAAAGCTAATCTACCAAGCTTGCTCTGAGGAGCTCCCGTCAATATAGATTTCAAACTTTCACTTTCAGCTCGCCAAGCAGTTTCTAACGAGTTATCAGATCCCACACTTCCCGACTGGGCTGAAGCAATAGAAACTGATTGACCAATTAGAGCAACCCATGGGATATCGGCTGTACTTCGTGGTCCCTGACCCAACAGAAGTGCTTGACAAGCAGCAAGGACTTTGGGGTCTGCAGATGCTTGGTCAACTTTGCTAATAACACCGATTGTTCGTGTACCTATGTTAACCAGACAAAATTATATTGACAATCTTAAACATTAACGTGAAGGTAAACTCTGAACTAATATATATGAAGTGACATTCGCAGGCCAAAGTTCAAGATTAAAAGTGAACCCACATTCTCCATCATATTCCTTTGCAATTCTAAGTGCTTTAGCAGAGGAAACTTCTGGTGCCTGAGCAGCGGGTATTACAACCAACAAAATTGCATCATTGTGCTGGACATATTGACTCTACAAGAAATAAGAATACAAGGTTGTTAGATGTGCTCTCAAAGACAGTGAGACAAAATAAATCATGATTGTAAAAGATTATTACTACTAAACAAAAACAATTGCACAGCAACCCACCAATGAATCATCAAGATTCCCTTTCTCGACTCCAGGCAAATCAATCAATTTCAGAGGAGGAGCTGCAAAATAAAAATACCAGATTATTGAAACAAAACAGATAAGAGAGAAACAATATATTAATCAAGGAAGATAGCCACAAGTGGCAGCAGATAAAGCTAATGGAACAGAGGTAGCAACTCGTTATAAGTATTAGATTCTCCTTAATATATCACCATAAATGGGAAAGGCTGTACAAACTAGGTTTCAAATAGTGGGATCTAGATATATTACGATGTATTTATCATGACAAAGTAAACAAGCAAGGTGAAAGGGGGGAAATGTTAATAGCATCTCAGCAGAACCATATTTACTTTTCTCCAAGACATGCTAGCTTTGTATATCACTGTTTAATATAATATTGTAGAAGTCTAATTTCAATAGAGGGATATTATTTGATGCTGTTACTTCAGACTGCATAATATTATATTTACGGAGTAATACATTTAGACGGAATTTTCGTTAACTCGTGGATTGACTCGGTTATTTTAGCGCATGAGATCGTAAGAATCTATGAAGATCATATCACGAGTTATCATTTTACGTACGTAAAATGGTCAATATATTAAAGATCAAAAAGGCATGATACATTTAGTTAATACTGGAAATCACCAATACCATAATTAGATATCGACAACCAGATTCTTATTTCTTATAACTTCATCACAAGATTGACTAGCAAACAAATGCAAACACAATGTGATAGTATGTCTCAGGGCAAACATAAGTCTTTAAAAGCATGGTTACTTGGTAATTAAAAAAAATTCCAAGCTAACCTGTACTGGTCTTAAGCTTCAGATATATTTCATCACGGCTCTTGCTTGATATTTTACTAAGTCTGTCCTGTAGAGAATGCCGAAGAGCACCTACGATGAACAAAAATACAGTGTTAAGGATACATTCTGGGAAAATCAAACTTCCATCGAAGAGAAGCAAATGAAAAGCCTTCATAAAAATTCTCGTAGAATCGAGAATGAAGTTATATAGTCAATTCAAACTTAGAAAATATAGTATTCTTATATAACTCCTTTGTTATCAATCCAACATCGTTTCACTGTTTAAGTAAGATATGAGGGTGTGTATGAGGACTCACTGGCAGACACCGGTTGGGATTTACTATCAATCTGCAATACAATTGACTTGGTGCTCAAGTTTTCATCCCTCTTTAGATCAATGCATATGGGTGACCGAGTGGCGCCACCTTCACCAGTTGGCTGTATGAACAGAAATTAGAGTTAAGAAAATTTAAGCTTTCCTAATCAGCATTTCCCACGTGAAAAATGTTTGCACACCTATTCACATGCGGGCAGCTTTCCATATGTCGCATACTATAAAAGTAAATATTAGAAGGTAAATAAAAATAAAATAATAAAGTTCTTACCAAAGCCGGATGTCCAATTAAACTGTTTAGGACTGCCGATTTACCTGCACCCTGAACAATTTTCAGTCGATAGTTAAAGTTAGGCCAGATAAATTAACTAGCAAAAAAAGCTATAATTAATAAGATGCTAGAAATAGGAAACGGAAAGTAAAACACAACAAACAAACAAAACGAGATGAGCTTCAAAGCATGAACCTTGTTAACCCGTTTGATGGAGTAATACTAAGAATCTATCATAGTAAGCTGAAAAGGGTTAGAAACTCAAGCTGAAACCGTGGACCATCTATAGGCAACTAAACTAAGACTATATGTCGGTCACAATAAGAACTAATCCCTTATATTTACCAGCACAGTGAGATATAACTGTTTGCTACAAGGTCATCTCATTTTATGGTAAACAACACCTAATACGCAACAATGTTATCAGCAACGGCAAGGCTTATAACATTTTATATAAACTTACACGCCAATCCCCATACATTTAATATAATAATAAAGATCAATATCTCTAATCTATAATGTTCTTTCTAAACTCAGATTGCATAATTCAACGTATAATTCAATTTTAGGTACGCGTATAGGCACTGGTCAAGCGAAGCTTATATCATTAAACTAACTAGTAATCTGGATGTTAAAAATATACGAATACACTATTCGAAAAACAATTCGCAACTAGGTGAACCTAATTAGTTTCTCAAAACGAATTCCACGCCCTTCTCGACGTCTGGTAACTCTTGTGTTTTGATACTTTAACAACAACAAAAACGCCGTGAGCTCTAACTAATTCGATTAATCGAGTCACAACTAAATCAACCTAGTTAGTTTCACAAACTAAATGAATCTCAATACAAGTACCGAGTAATCGTCAAATTATTTAGCTAATTAGCGATCGCACAAGACGAATTTTGCATCAGCCTAAAGCATCTAAAACTTACAGATCTACACATTCAACACAATTAAATTAAAAAAAAAAAAAAAAAAAGGTTAATAATAATACCGTGTTACCGAGAGCAACAACATTCAAAAAAGTAGAAGCACGTCTATTAGAAGAAGAATTAGCATCATCTAAATCTTCATCGTTAAGTAACGCAGCAGCTTGGCGCATCGAATCGGATAAATTAACGAGCTCTTCAATCGCCTCCATTTTTATAAAATTATGATCGAACAAGCTAAGATCGGAGTAGATGAAACCCTTTTGATCGGTGGTGGTGGTGGATCGACTGGTTTATGTGTCTAGGGTTTCACCGTTTTTGTTCAAAAGTTTGAATGTTGTGCGTGAATAGAGGAAAAGACTAGTTTATGACTAGTTTAGCTGCTACGCGTAAATTGTCAAAATGTAATTGATTTGGTTGAGTCATCATGTCACGGTTTAACCGGCCGTTTAATTGGGTTTTACATTTAAAACCGGTTTCTCATCATCCGACCGGTTCACGGTAGTAATGAAAGTATTTACTCACCGTCAACGACTTGGTGGTAAGGTTATTAGTTTTCTAACAAGAGTTTGGGGTTCAAACATCGCCAAGTGTGTACATTTACAGGTGGTTAAGGAATTATCAGAAATGGTGTTAAAATTAACTCGATGAGGTCGCGTGCATCAGAGTCAAAAAAAGTTTGCACTCCCCGAACTAATCTCAACTGAAAAACCTTATCCGTTTATACATATTAACGAAAGTATAAGTAAACAAAGTAATTATATAGGTAAATGAATTGGGAGTAACAAAAGAAATGGTTCATAAACAATTATGATAATATTTTGGTTAAATCGGGTGCGTCTAAGTCATGTTTTGCTTTCACCAAATAATTTGTGGTATTGTATAAAATCAAATAAGATTTAAAGGTAGTAGAATTTGAATATCCAGGAGTCTTAAAACGGTCATAAGGATATTTGGATTTGTTCATCACAATCTCGAAATAATTTAAATAAGAAAACTCTCATCTTTTTAATTGTTTTTCTACTTTTTCATATGTAGTGTTATAAAAAGTCAAATATAATTTAAAACTAATTGATATTATACTATATACTAACCACCAAAATTGTGAGGCTTTAAAAAAAGGGGATTAACTGACACGTGTATGTTTGTGATCGGCTATTTTCTTAATTAAGTCCTAAACTCATCTTGCTATTGGCCGGTGTGTGGTGTGGTAGTTATTGTTCACCATAACTCATCTTCCTATTGGCCGAAATGTGGTTTGACAATTACTGTTCATCGCATTTGCAATTTAATACTTTGATTATACATTGTACGGAACCAATGGCATGTATAACACATGTATCCCATTTTCACGTAATCACAAACATAATAGTCATAGCGGTGGTAAACAACATCCCAGAAAATTCCAGATCCACTCATCCTCTTCTAATACCAAAAAACACACACTTAACACACACTTAGTTCATCATCTAAACCCCACCCCCAAGCGTACCCGCGACAACACAGATCTAAAAACCCGTGAATCAACTGAACCCTTGAACGCCGAAATAAGCGGCCGATGATAAGCAGCTTCGCATCAAATAAAAAAAGTCAGAATCACAAGCAGGTACAAGTATTCATATCTTTTAATTTTTATTGTTTACTTTGATTCTAATTTGGTTAAGGTTTTAACCTTGATTGCAAATGAAGATTAGGGTTTAGTTGTGTTTGTGCTTTTATGATTTGGTTATTTTTAAAATTGGTTATGACCACAAAGTTTTACCACCGGATCTTGGACCGACTCTAGAAAAATATTACATTCAAAGTTGGCGGAAATATTGTTTTGCGACTCATTGACAGTGAAGTGACTCTTGAGAGGATGCACTAAGGTTGTTCCTATCGCGGTTGATTAGGTAAATGTTTTTTTAGTTTTTTTAAGTTGGTGGTTAACTTAGTTATTTGTTCATTGTCTTCTTATAAATAACCACTTATAACCTACATAAGTTTCAAAATAAACTAGTTAAATGAGCTTATGAAACATAAGCCAAAAACACATAAGCCCAAAAATAAGCTTACAAACAACCCTAACAATGTGATATTTAGAAGTCTCTTTTGGATTAAGGAAATTGTAAAGGTCGATAATATTATGATGCAAGAGTTTGATTATGGTTTAATTAGTTGTACGTGGAGTAGGTTGTATGATTTGCCAACTAGAAATATGTTCATTGTGCATAGGAAAGTATTTTTCTCTAAATTTGAATTATCACATAACTGTTTCCCTCCGTTATACGAGTCTTGATTACGCTGATTCAATTTAATACCGTCATTTATAAGGAACTACAACACTCTCATTATAACAAACTTAAGTATTGTTATCATATTTAGCGACAACTTTTCGTTCTAATTCAGGCTGCAATGGATGAAGATTATGACAGCAATGTGAATCTCTTAGGTGAGGAGACTGAGGAGGAAAAGCAAGCTTCTAAAGAACGTGCAGCGAAGTCATCTGGAAAAAGAAAAGAAAATAATGTAAGGTCAGTTTCATGTTATCGCTGTAAATCTATATAAGTGATTATTCTATACAATAGAAACAAGTAGGGAAAACACTAGAAACTTATTTGAGCAATTAAAAATCATGGTTGTCTAATAATCAAGTGTATAATGCAAGTTAAACACTTCCTAAATAAAAAAACTACATGAAGTCACACCTATGTTGCTCAAATGACTACACGCCTTCAATCATGATAGATGTGAAGCCTTCGGATGAAAAGACTCAATGCAAGAGCTTTGGGAAGCTGTCAAAAGTGTTCAAATCAAGTGGCTGTTACCGTAAAGAATAATGCTATATGGACAGAAAATTTAATAGCGAATTATTGAACCTTTCTTTTGTTTAGCGATTGAATTTTGTTTAGCGAAAAGTAACAGTATATATGGTAAACCACCGTTACTTTTCGCTAAACTATTGTTACTTTCTTTTGATGTGCAACATATACTTTCAGTTTAATTTAACATACCAACAGTTTACATATTAGATGTAACTTTCAACTCCAAATTTTCCCTGTGTAACATATTGTGTCTTTTGGTGCAGGATAAGACAAATCAATCTTATGCTGGATAACAAAACTGGCAGAAGCTTTAATTCAGAAGTATGCTATATGAAAGAATATTGCAACCCGGATTTGCTGCTACATGTTGTAATTTATCAGGGCATTGATCAGATCGGGTCTTGATTCACTGAAGATGTTTTTGATCCTCATGGTTATGACAAACGATCAGCTAGGTATGCCTCTATTCCATCTATTATTTTATCTTAATCTATCGAAATACGTCTTTGTTTAAAAGTTTTCGAGGACGGCTAGCAAAACAAGCACATGGGTGAAAAACATGCCACTTGGGTTGGGTGGTCCACAAAGTTTTCTCTTTCTTTTTTGATTTCGAAAATATGTAAAGCGTTCAATTATACACTACCAATCTGAACCTTTTTATTCCTTTCAATAAATAAGTTTTGGTAAATATGTAAGGTGTTCAATATATTATACTACTGATTTAAACCTATGATAATATATTTACTAGAAGTTTTCGCCACAATATATTATACTACTCATTTCACCCCTTCATTGCAGAGATGCCGTAGCTGGCGACGTTGGTGTCGCAAGGATTCTGGCAGTAGCCCCTCATTGGTGGTGCATTTAAGGAGGATATTAAAGGGCCTATTCCGATTTGAGGTTACCATTTAGGGAAGAGACCGACTGGAATAATTTGTTACCACTTTAAAAAAATCCGAAGGTATGGTTTTCTAATTTGGTTGAATTTTGCTTTTTATTTTAAATCAAAATTAGGGTTACGTTTTATGGATGGTTTAGAATTTTAGATGTGATGAAATTCTAAATTGTATAAGTTACGAATTTATTGTCTGATTTTTTACACACCATTGTTTGATGAAATGTGTATGAAGCTAAATTAGTTATGGATTGCACCTTTTTTTTATTGTTCCATAATGCATGTGTGTCTTGCAAAGGTAATAACCTAAAAATTAGTCTAAAATTCAATATTGATTTGAGTAATCCAAAATATAACAACTGAATAAGTGAATTATTAACACTAAATTCACAACCACAGATATGATGACACATTTTATATTATATTCTTCACGTATGGCATATTAAAATATCGTTGAATATAATGTTAGTAAGCAATCGATTAATTTTTAGGTAAGAATGTTTGAAAAGATAGTTTAATCACGTTTTGTGTTTTTGTTTTTCAGATTTGACAAAAGAATAACCGTGCTGAAGAAAATTTTCAAAGGGATGGTATTCAACTGAAAACCGGGTCGATGGTAACTAAAGTGTATGATAAGGAAATATCTATTAAAGAAAGAACAACTGACGTAACTAAAAATCTACCATACGGATTAGTAGTTTGGTCAACTGGTATTGGAAGTCATCTGATTATGGATTTCATGAAACAAATTGGACAGGTTCCTATTTAAATTATTTTCAGTAAACACGTCATGTTTATTAGAATTTGTTAACAATAACTAATTTTCTGTTTTTGGACTAAAGGGAAACGGACAACCGATTTATGGCTTAGAGTAGACTGCCGAATGTGTATGCTATTGGTGATTGTGCTAGCATATATTAATGCAGAGTAATGGTATGTTTATACTTTCAGTTTTAAATAGCCTTTTAAAAAGTTTCCTTATGCAAATTCATTATTTGTGTTAACTGAGGTATGTGCAACTGATATAGTAGGTTATTGGCTAGAAGGAACAAAAACAGGATTTAATCGCACAAGAAACTTGATGTCCAGCTGATGAGAGAAACAAGCTATCAACGGTTTACACTGATATTAAGTTTCAAATTTTATTTTCATGAACTCTTTTCAAAGCAATTTTATTAATATTTTATTTCTATTTACTTTATTTTTGTTTCAGGTCTTTCAGTTCGCTTACACGCATAGAGGTGCATACAATGATTCTTTGTGCTCTGCCGTTTGCGCATTTTTTTTGTGACAACAATGGTTATCAGGTGCTTATGTTCTTAAACTCTTTGATTCGTTTTCTATAATGTGTAAAACAATCTAAATGAAGGTGAAAATTGCTTTGCTGTGAGGGTTTATTGGTGAGTGTCATCTATTTTCATGGTAAGTTGTGTAAGTTTTGGATGATTCTACAGTTGTAAATGATTTTAGGGTGTTTGGAAACGACTATAATGTCTGAATATTTGGGAAAACTTGAATTTGGTGCTCAAACACGGACTACTTGCAACAATGTGAGTTAATGTGTGATTTCTTTTTTTGGCTTTTGGCATGGAATTGGCTAATTGTTGTTATTTGATTGGTTGTATTTTTTTTCCTGCGCCTTACTTGGGTAAGTAGATTTTGAACTATTCCAGTCAACCGATCTTTTTAGTACTTTTCACTCACGCAATATATTAGCAATCGAGTAGTTAGCTGTAATGGTGTTGATTGCTTTATCAGGTGGTTATGATAAGGAGGATAAGGCGGTGATCTTATACGTTGGTTGCTCTTAAATATTGGGGACCGACGCCTTTCACAAACTTTCTGGTATCTTATATTACCATATCCTCTTAGTTCACTTGATTTAACTCTATGGCAACATAAGGTATGCAACAGAACTAGGAGAATTTAAAAATGGAAGAAAGCAAGAAAACGAGTCACGAACAGGCATATGTGCTTACTGTGATTGTTTTTCTTTTAGTCCAGCTGTTGTACTATTACGCTCTAAACATGACCTTATTTTGGTAAAAAAAAAAAAACAAACAAAAAAAAAACAATTTCGGACTTTACCTTGAAGTGAATGTCTATCCAAACACCCCC
This sequence comes from Artemisia tridentata subsp. tridentata, assembly GCA_021014915.2. Taxonomy (NCBI): domain Eukaryota; kingdom Viridiplantae; phylum Streptophyta; class Magnoliopsida; order Asterales; family Asteraceae; genus Artemisia; species Artemisia tridentata. Next base: position 99,737,598 of record CP139509.1, on the reverse strand, counting down.
TAAGTTATCAGCTATAAGCCCCCAATATAGGCTAATTGTATCTGTGTTATATTACAATGGCGAGCACCGTGTGTGATGGAAGCTAATGTTGTTTAGGCGAAAATACTTGAAGCTGAATGCCAAGTAACGAGGATGACAATTGCAGGTCGTAACGAGGATAACAATTGCAGGTCGTCTTCTTTAATGCTTCTAGAAAGTTATCTGTCAAACTTACTTGCTGACTTTTTTGATGCTGCAGTTTGAAAAAATGACATGCGTTGGGATTGTTGGTTCTCTTGCTAGAGCATTCGCCTATGGTTATATTATTTATAAATAATCTAGAAGAAAAAGGCCAAAACTGAATCTCCTAACACCACAAACTCCATATTATGAATTATAAGAAACAGATAATGACACAACTCTATCAATTTTACTTAACTTATACCATACTTTTTGTTGTTGTAGGAATGGTAAAGTTAGGTTGCCACATTTACTTTGGCAGCCTGGAAGTCTGATGTTGTTAAGGTTACTGGTGCTCGCGGCTACCGAAGATCATATACACACTTGAGTAGAAAGACCACATACATTAGTTTGGTTGCCAGTAGAGGAAAACAAGATTAGTTGGTGTGGTGCATGTATAATAGTTCGGTTTAGATCTCTTTCATATTATGCTCTTTATGAATAATATATTTTCATTTTTGGAATTGTCATCCAAAATTAGCAAGTTGTATTTTATGTTATCTTTTAATAAAATTCCATCTGTTAAGTATTTTTTTTTAACCACCTACATACATTCACACATGCATATGCCCATACTACTATTAGACTCTAACTAAGGAACAACTCAAGTAATATGTAACCACAGTAACTCGAAATAATTATCAGGTAGGGTTTGGTTTAAAATGGGTCATTGGGTCACTTTTGTAGTACAGGTCAGTTTAGAGTGGGTTGAGTTTAAATGTTTCAGTTTAGGTAGTAACAAACAGAGGCATCAAGGTACCAAAGAAAGCAAGGTGTTTGGGTTTGGGAGAGCAGAGCATGAAAAATAATAAAACCGAGATTGTGTAAATGAGTGTTCCAACAAAAGAATCTGGAATAGTTACTAGATGACTTAATTCTCTAATGAGATGACGGTTTATCCGATATGAGTCATACCTGACCACAATGAGATGACGGTTTGATAATGGAAAAAAATGCAACACAACGAACTCTTTAATATAACAATGCTTCTTAAAAGAATCTATAAAAAAAATGATTGGTTACTCTAAAAAAGTCAAATTGCTTACTCTAAAAAACGTCAACATATTTCTAATAAACATAAAACAGCCGCCCCGTAGCAACGCGCGGGCTAACCCGCTCGTTTAATTACAGGGCAACTAATTGATAGAAATATATAAACACTAATATAAGGTCCACTCAAAACTAGTTTAAATACCAAACGTACGACGTATGTTTGTGAATATTTTTTTAAATTATAAAAAATTCATTACATATGAATTGGTATGTTAGGAATTATAATTTGAGTTGATATTGACAAAAGATGAAAGATGGAGGAAACTTATGAAGACAAAGATAAGGGACCTAATATGTATTATTTAAATGTCTTTGTAACCCTAATCTCTAGTTTATAAAGAGATGGGGCGTCTATTGTTTTATGTACAGGAGAAAAGATGTAACTCCATTAAAGGGGTGTGTGTGTGTAACCTAGGCGTATGGTTCTTGTTTAGACGCCTAGGGTTAGGGTTAGGGATTTGTGATAAGCCTCAAGGATCTTATGATTCCTGTTAGAGTGTAACCGTGCTACACTTGATCACGTAGCATTGGGGCTGTTGGTGTTTGTATTTGTTAGTGGTAGAGATGATGACGAGAAACCTTGTTCTCAATAATTATAATGATTCTTTTGTTATCCCGCTGTGCATTGTATCTGTTTAATCATTATTATTGTTATCCTAGATAAAAGGTCTAAACAACCTGAGCTATAAATGATCTTAACAGTGCTATACTTGATCACATAGCATTCGGGCTGATTGTATTGTTAGTGTTAGGAGATGATGACGAGAAAAACCTTGTTCAATAATAATGATAGTTTATGTTATTCCGCTGCACATCGTGTTAACCATTATTATTGTGTAATCCTAGATAAAGATCTAACAAATCTGAGCTATATACGATCTTAACATGTGGTATCAGAGACAAGGGGCTCGTGATCTAGGATCTACAAGGTTTTCTTGAAGAACACGAAAAAATTAGAATCTGGAAAAAAATTTCGTATCTTTCTGCAGGTCAGTTTTCAAGGGGCGATAACTTTTCGTTAACCGTTGGATCGAGCTGAATTTTTTACTGAAGGTTCTTGGCATATCAAGGAAGATTTTCACCGAAGGGATCTTCGATCTGAGTATTCGTTTGGAAGTTATGGCTTGTCGAAATCTGCTGCAGAACTGTTCTTGTAAGTCGATTTAGGGTTTCTTTGATATCATACTTTCTGAATTTGGTTTTGTCAAATATATTCATCATGGAAGTTGGTATGTACTGTTATTATGCTTCACGATCATGCTCTAATCGTGTTCTCATGGCAGAATGGATTTAAGTAAAATGGGTATGTTTTTAGGGTTTTCCTGAAGTAATTAATTTTTAGGATTTCTAATGGTCTCAACTTCTTATAATCTGGTCAATTTAATTCGTATGAAAGTTGATTAGAGGTTGTTGATCTGGTAATGAAACATAAGAAGCTGATTGGTTTGTGGGGATGAAACCCTAACTGAAGTTATAATGCATTCGAATGAAGGGTCCTGACAGATTGATTCTTAGGGTATGTGCTGATAAGATTGTTCGATTTGATACTGCTGCTGCTATTCGGTTTGTACTGCTCTTGGTTTGAGTTAGTACTACCCATGTTCTAATTAGTACTGTTGCGTTTGCTATTAGTACTGTTTGAGGTTCGCGTTTGTACTGCTAGTGCAAGACATTTGTACTGCTCGCGTTAACTAGAGTTAACTTTGTACTGCTCATCACACAAGTTTGTACTGCCACATGGTTAAAGCTATCGAGTAAAGCTAATGAAGAAGTGTGCATGTAGTGCTAAACTGGTGTGCATGGACTATTTAATATGTAAAGATATAATAGGTGAGGAGGCAAAATGGCAAAGTTGTCAACTGATTCTCTCATGGGTCGCTATTGTTTTCTATTCCTACTCTTTTTATATTCAATCATGGGACGGTGAGCTATTCTTTTCATTTCACTAATTCTATCATGGGTCGCTGTGGCTGTTTCTTGGATATATTATATTCATATTGGTCGGTGATCTTTCTATTAAAGTTGTTAAATCATGGGACGGTGGCTCACAGAATTGGTTAGACTATTATTTCATGCTTTATATGAAGTAGGGAATAATATGCATGGTAACTTAATGGGACGGTTGAAGCTTACTTGGAGTTATTCTTTATGGCTTTTGGTATTTTATGTTGAATCATTCTTAAGCTTGACAAGGAAGTTTGTTAGGATCTCTGGGAAATAAGAATTCATTGTTGCTGCCGATAGTGTAAAGTTGGTTCCTGCCGAAAGCTTTGGTTCCTGCTGAAAGCTCATTGCTGCCGACAGTGTTATTTTGTTCCTGCCGATAGGGTTGTTGCTGCGGATAGTATTAGTTGTTATCCGTATATTTAGAATGTTTGTTATGATTTATTTTTAGAAGAGATTGTTGTTAATCTCTTTACACGTTTTCTTGTAGAACGGGTTAGGGTTAGGAGATCTTGTTAGTATAAAAGATAAACCCGTCTATGAGTTTATGTACGCCTTGAACATCTATTAACATTCTATAAACGATTTATAGTTTATTAGTTTTGATCCATAGAGGATCATTGTCCTTTAGAGTTTTTCTTCTTTATAATACTTGTTGTTTAGTTTCCGCATAAACACTTGTATTGCAGAGGTTCTTGATTATACCAAGCTCAATCAAGCTCGAACTACTCGATCCTACAAGTGGTATCAGAGCCTGGTGAGGATCTCTGATAAAGAAGAAGAGTTGATTAGATCGACAGAAGCAGATCTTAATTTCTGAGGTAATCGAATTGTTTTTGGGCATAACTGATCGGATGTTTGTTAAATTTGATTGGAAGAATTAATAAACCTCGTACTAAACGAATTCGATTGGTATATACTTAATTGTGTGACTCGATCAATTAAATTTGTCAGTGAATTTTGTCTTTAATTTGGGCTATTATAATTAACGCAAAGACTGACAAGAGCAAAGGTTGTCGGTGGCTCCAATTAATTGATATTGGAAGTCAACGTGTGGGGCTGGATAATTATTGTGTTTGTCGAGTAGTACAAGTGAGTTAGTGATTGTTTGAGTTATTTGGCTGCATTTGGTTAATTACTCAATTAATTGGCGTCAAGTGGGGGTTGTGTATTCAATTCAAACCTCGTACTCAATCAAAACTTAATTGGTCGGTGATTAATTCTGTCGCTTGCTGTTTTCATTTATTGATCAATTGGGGTTAGTTATTTTTGGTTTGTCGCTGATATTTAATTTTGGGGCACTGTTCGAAGAGTATTGGTGATTTGGGTTTCAGCAGTCAGTGGGTATTTATTCTGGTCTGTGAGCAGTTTCGCTGTTATTAGTGTCAAAGAAGAAGAAGCCTTTTCAAACCGTTTTCTTAAACTCTCATAAAATGACTACATTCGGATCTGGTGATTCTTTTGAGACATGTGCCATGAAGATTAGAAACTTGTTTCCTATTCGTTCTAGGGTAGACTGGTCACAAGATGAAGGAAAAGATGAGGAAAGATGTGCCACTCAAGTTAATGAAATGGTTGCTGGACATGAGACAAAAGGTGAGGTATTCAGTACGGTTGCTGAAGCACAGGCAGATGTGGCTTTTGAATTCGCTTTGATGAGTTTCCCATCTCAGGTACCAAGTTGTTCTGTTGCTTGTCATGATTTATATGCTTCATTTAAGAAAGAATATGATGACATGGAATCTCAATATAAAGATATGTTTATACAGCTCAAAGCTCATAAAAATGCTGTTAAAACATTAGAACAACAAAAAATCTGGTACCAACAGAATCAGTTAGCTTATGAGGAAAAGATAAGGGTATTGGAAAGAGATTTAAAGAATACAACTAATGAGTTAAAACATGTTGAGAGAGAATATGATAAAGTAATTTTAGAGAAAAAGGAATTACAAGCTAAGTTAGAAAGTGAAGAAATTAGATGTGCATCATATAAAGAATCAACTAGGCTTGTAGATAAATTGAATTCAAGCTCTCAATATGTAAAGTGTAAGAGGGGTTTAGGATGTCCTAAAACAGATGACTCTTCTGAGTCAAGAAGCTTTATTCCTACCCTTAAAGAGGAAAATTTCCAAATACCTGTAAAATATGTAAAAGAAGGTGAGATGCATGCTGTCCCTCCTCCTATAAGAGGTGTGTTTAAACCTGTCCCTATGCACTCTGACCTTGACATTGACTTAAATGAATCACACATGTCCTATGGCAAAAAGTCCAATGACTTGCCTAATCTTGATTGTGACTCTAAAGACTCTGTCTCTTGCTCTAAAAGTGACAAGTCTTCTGAGACCAAGACCAATGACTTTGCCTCTTGTGATTCAAATGACAAGTCAACCACACCCAAGCCTGATGACTTCACGCCAAAAGTAGCTAGTGTGGAATCCAATTTAAAGACAGCTACTTTTAGTCCTATTAGGAACAATTTTGTTTCTGATCCTGTTTGTGAGAAGTCTTTATGTGATATGCAAGGTCATGATAAGAAAAGTCAGGTTAAGAACAAAAAGATTAAAAAGAAATCTTGTTTTGTGTGTAAAAGTTACTCTCACCTCATTAAAGACTGTACTTATCATGAGAGTAAAATGGGTGTGTGTGCTGAACAACAAAAACCTAGGTCAGTATGGAAAAATGTAGAGAACATTCCCCCATTTGTCCCTAGAGCAAATGCATTTCCTTCTGGTAATGCAAAACGACCCGCACATGTTCCTTCTGGTAAGCCAGTTACAGCTGGTCAAACCAAGTCTACTGGTTGGAAAAGGAATGTTGCTAGACCATTCTACATACCTATTAGCACTTACTTTTGGAATGGTTTTTGGCCTGGTTATTATGACCCAAGGTATATGGGGGAACAAGATGGGATACTGGTGTTAAGCCCTCAACAGGTTGTTCTTGGACAAATAAAAGGAAAGGTTCATTCTGGGTACCCAAGAACAATAGTCTTTGTCAGGTGCACTGATTGAGGGGAGGCATAAGCCTAAGGGGAGGCTTATTGTTGTATATTTTGTGCTTTCTAACATTTTTGTTTAGTTTGTTTTGTGTTCTCTATCTAAAATGATGCAGCTGTTGAATCTGTGGCTTCCTATTATTAAGTGAGTGGTTGCTGCTGTGGCATACTTAATTGGTCATGGCGTTATGGTATACTGATTTGACTGGCTGTTTTGTTCGAATTCTTGGTGGGGCTAATACAAGTGGTCAATGGTCTCTGCTGTTGATTATCATATTATGAGACATGGCTTCTACTGATTGGTTATTCAATTCATTATGCGACAAAATGAAGTGTTGAATACAAGTGGTACGAGACAATTGGTGACGATTGCATTTAAGTGGTCGATTATTAAATTGTATTGTTGCTGCCGATGGGTTAGTCATTGCTGCCGCTTGTTGACTATTTTGGGTATTCAATGCTACTGATTATCTTATAGTATGAATTTTGAATTAGTGGATTGCATTTAATGTGGTCAAAGGTTGTGAGTTTCATTGTTTGGTTAGTCAAATGGTGTGAGATGAATGTTTGTCACTTGTGCACATGGTATTTTCATCAAATTGAGTGGCTGTCAATTAGTGAATTGTGGGGACCACGAAGCTATAATGGATCAGTGAAGACTCAATATATTCATGGGACATATTGTATTGGTCAAAGATTGGTCAATTGGTGATTGGTCGAAAGATTTATGTTTGCTGCTGAATTAATTGCAGTCGATGGTCAACATATGTGGCTTGTCGTTTGATGGCATTTAATTGAGATCATGTGGGGCTTTGAATATTCGAGTGATATTACTCGATCAATGGTATATTAATGAGGGACTAACTTTTGATCTGATTGACTTATTTGGGATTGATTGGTGGTGGCATTAATGAGTTTGACATATTGATCTTCATAGCTTCTTGTCACATATTTTAATTCGTATGGTCATATTGAATTAAATAATGTTGCTGCTGCTACGTGTTTCATTCTTTTGGTGAGTTGGTATTTGTCACCTACTGATATTGAATAAATGGGGATGATTGTTTCTCACATGGGTGGCTACAATATTATTCTTGATACACGTATGCAAGAAAGGTCAGTCAATGTAAGGTTTGATTGATCATCAGTGGAGCAGAGGTAATTTGGTGAAGCTTACAAGTATTCAACACTCCACATGGGTCTGCTGTTACTTTTGGCTCATAGAGAATTATTGGTATTTTGTCTCTGTTGCTGCATTCATTGCTGCTGAAAGTGTATTCCAGTTCCTGCTGATAACTCCATTCCTGCTGCTCGGTTCCTGCTGTTCGGATTCTGCTGCACGTATCATTACTATTAAAAAAAAAAAAAAAAAAAAAAAAAAAAAAAAAAAAAACATTTTCATTTTCTTTCTTTATTTTTTTCTTTTTGTTTATTTTCTTTTCTTTCTTTCATTTGTCTTTTATTTTCGTTCTAGCTTAAGGGGAGGATTTTTCTTGTTGTTGTATAGTTTTCATTTCTTTCTTTCTATTTTCTTTTATTTTGGTGTGATTCTTAGTTATAAAAAAAAAAAAAAAAAAAAAAAAAAAAAAAAAAAAAAAAAAAAAAAAAAAATTCTTTGTATATTTTGTGTGATAATAAGTGGTTTTGAGTAACACCTTGCAGGTACAGTGTTGGTGTTTACACCTGCACAATAAATGGTGCTCAACTCACCATGTCTTGCAGACAAGAAAGAGTTGACTCACCATGAGGGTACGGCTCTGGTGTGATAATCAAATCCGTTGATAGCTGTAATAGCTTGCTTAAAGCTATAGGGTACTTCAACTCACCCATGATTAAGTTCTGAGAGTTGAAAATGGTTCTCAATTCACCATGGATGTAACCCTTATGGGATCCAAAGGATTGGCTAGTCCACAAAAGTATGGTTTGTGGTAAAGACACTTGGTATCCATATTTGGTATTCAATTCACCAAGGTTTGCTGTAACCTAAGAATTGACTAGTCCTGAGCAAACGGCTACAGGTAAAGACAAGTCAAATCCGTTTATAGTTGCTGATTTGCTAATAAATCAGATGGTTATCAATGTACCATGGTCTAACACACCTAAACATTGGCTACTCCAGTAGTGATGGCTATTGGTAAAGAGACATCAAATCCATTAATTTTCAATGATTCACCTCTCACAGGAGTTAACACACCTGGATGTGATGAGAATAGTATGAAACTTAAAGAGATTTGATGTACATTTTGTCATAGTAGCAGCCAAGTTCAAGTAATGTTATGGTGATCAGTAAATCTATTTTGGAGAAGATTTCATGTTCCTGCTGCTCTATTGAAGTTGCTGCTGGAAGCTATAGAAGTTGGAATCTTGAAGTTATTGAAGTTGCTGCTGGTTACTTCTTATTGTTGCTGCTAAGTCGCAGTCCTCAAGCCTGAGTTTATGAAAGCCTTATCACATGGGAATCTTGCAGGTTAACCTAGTCAACCTCAAGATTAGGGGAGGATTGTTAGGATCTCTGGGAAATAAGAATTCATTGTTGCTGCCGATAGTGTAAAGTTGGTTCCTGCCGAAAGCTTTGGTTCCTGCTGAAAGCTCATTGCTGCCGACAGTGTTATTTTGTTCCTGCCGATAGGGTTGTTGCTGCGGATAGTATTAGTTGTTATCCGTATATTTAGAATGTTTGTTATGATTTATTTTTAGAAGAGATTGTTGTTAATCTCTTTACACGTTTTCTTGTAGAACGGGTTAGGGTTAGGAGATCTTGTTAGTATAAAAGATAAACCCGTCTATGAGTTTATGTACGCCTTGAACATCTATTAACATTCTATAAACGATTTATAGTTTATTAGTTTTGATCCATAGAGGATCATTGTCCTTTAGAGTTTTTCTTCTTTATAATACTTGTTGTTTAGTTTCCGCATAAACACTTGTATTGCAGAGGTTCTTGATTATACCAAGCTCAATCAAGCTCGAACTACTCGATCCTACAAAGTTCCAAAGTGCATACGTTGATCAGTTTATACATTATTGTGGGTACTAATGTTTTCTTAGCAGAAGTTCATTACAAGCAGTAAGGAACGAGATTTTCATAAAGTCAGTACTGGCATGAGATTACAAATGTGAGGGGAAGAATATGTATTTAGTTATTTGATTTGGAACAGGAGGTTCCAACACACACACACAGAGGGGAAGAAACATACACACAGGAGGTTTTTGGATTTGATTTTAGTTTTTGGTTCGTTAAAAGATTTATGGCTCGTATTTATTTTCTTATTGGCGAAGTGGATTAGTTATTGCTTATTCGATGATGCAGTAGAATATTTCAAGGTTGTGTCTTATCATATCTTAAGGTGGGTGTTACACTTTAAAGATAACTTGTTCGTTCGTTCAGGTGACTACGAATTGACAAACACTTGAAGGAGTTACGTTATTGTGCTCAGTGATTTTTGTCAAGGGATTGCGATCTCCTTATACGTTAAGTATACGTTCGAAGTCGTTTTTAGTACAAGATATAGGACACAAGGTTGGTTTATTCTACTTCAGCATCGAATTTGTAATAGTTAGTTTTCTTCTTCAATACATCGAGGTTATGCTACATCAAGGTGAAGGTTTTTCTACTGCTAGTTGGTATTACTACTGCTGGTTTTGATTTCTACTGTTTCAAGTTCATTTTTAGTGCGGAAAACTTAATGGTGGGTAATTTGAGACATTGGAAAGATGGATTGGACGTGTAATATTGATTCGTGGTTATGAAGATCAAGGTTGCTTACTTTTTGTTCCCTATTTGATGATGACAAAAAGGGGAAGAAGATATTGAAGATTGCAGCTTGATGATATGCATGGTTTAAGGGGAAGACGACATCTTTCATACATGGTTTTGTCATATCAACTAGGAGAAGATTGTTAGGAATTATAATTTGAGTTTATATTGACAAAAGATGAAAGATGGAGGAAACTTATGAAGACAAAGATAAGGGACCTAATATGTATTATTTAAATGTCTTTGTAACCCTAATCAAAGAGATGGGGCGTCTATTGTTTTATGTACAGGAGAAAAGATGTAACTCCATTAAAGGTGTGTGTGTGTGTAACCTGGCTCTGATACCACATGTTAAGATCGTATATAGCTCAGATTTGTTAGATCTTTATATAGGATTACACAATAATAATGGTTAACACGATGTGCAGCGGAATAACATAAACTATCATTATTATTGAACAAGGTTTTTCTCGTCATCATCTCCTAACACTAACAATACAATCAGCCCCAATGTTATGTGATCATGTATATCACGGTTACACTCTAACAGGAATCATAAGATCCTTGAGGCTTATACAAACTACCCTAGGCGTTTTCCCATAAAACACCTGTACACACACACTTTACTGAATATTACATTTTGACACACTCTAATAATCAATCCCTGTATCTCTTTATATACTAGAGATACTAGGGTTACAAAGGATATTCCTAGAATAATAAAAGATTTACTGTAATCTTTTCTTTCTTGTGAAGTTTCATCCTTTGTCTCCATACGTCCCTCATCTTTCACATTTTGTCAATATCAACTCTAAATATAATTCCCAACATGGTATAAAAATAATCAAATACCCTAAGGTAAAACAATTAACATATATACAATGAGCCTGAATAATTTCTACTCTTGAGTTATACTAATACATAATTAAATTCACTTACATATAAGAAGTATCACAAACTATTCGTAGCCTTCTATAAAATGCATATCTATACATCAATGTAAAAAATTTAGAGAAAATTTTCTAAGTACATTAAAGCTTGAAGCTTGATCCATTTCGTAGACAAAAGAAAACCATTTTTCAAAATAGACCGGTGCGACTCCATTAATATTTTGACACGTGTCACATATTTTATTATTAAAGTCCTATCGATTGGTACGTGTGTAAGCTACCCCTATATTGATTTGACTTTATAGTTTTTGTGCGATTAACGGCTATTATCCTTTTGTGCGATCAAATTTTGTCTTTTCCTAAATAATTAAAAAATTAATAAATAATTGATTTTCTTTTTCTTTTTTTTTTTTCTTTTTCTTTGTTTTTGGAAAAGTGACAAAATTTGGTTACGCAAAGGTACAATAACAATCAGTCGCAAAATATCCCACTAACCACTAGTATTTTTTTAATTAAATATGAGATAGGGGTCAAAATATTAATGGAGTTTCATAGTAGGTTAGTTCCACCGGTGTTTTCTTTTTATTATTATTTTTTTAACGGCAAATTTATAAAATGATATTTTTTTTTAGAAAGTGAATTCATGCTTCAAGTTTTGATATATTTAATGATTTTTCTCAAACATTTAACATGTGACCTACATTATTTTAAGACTAAATTATTTACAATCACACTCTTTTTATTTTTGTTTTTAGTCCCCTTTTCTTTGCTTGCGTTTTTCTAGATGCTTTTGCACATTTGCGTTTATGTTTGTATGCTTGTATGCTTATGCTCGTGTCTCCCTTGCCTCTTTAGAGTTTTATCTTTTCCTTAATTTGTGTTCTCTTGCGGCGTATGCTTCTATTTGTTTATGTCCTTTTTCTCTTAAGTTCTTTTGTTGGATTTCTGTCTATTAGCTTTGTATGCTTGCTTTTGTCTTATGTCTTTTAGACTTTTTATCCTTGTTATTGTTCACTTTCACACATGCACATATATCTGAACACACTCACATGGACACCTACACTTGTCGGAGGTCTTCTAGGTAGCGGTCTCCCTACTTTCGGGTTTATCCTAGGATAGGGTAAGATATGTCTACATTCTGCCTCCACATACCCCGCCCCGACGGGATTAGATATGTTATTGTTGTTGTACACTCTTCTTATATTAAGAAAATCAAACTTAAAATTATTCCTTGTTAACGTCAACTCAAACACATACAATATAAAAGTATTTTTATGGAGTCAATTTGCTCAGACAAAGTACTAGTTACAATTAAAATCCTAAACTTATTCCAAACTTATTTTTAAGACTAAGACAACATCACAACCTTTCAATTTCAAATATTTAGGGTCCGTTTGGTTTATAAGTGGGGTTGAATTAGGACTTGGTTTTGGTATACGATTTGGATTTGAGGTAGGTTTACGAGAAATAAATTATATTTATTTAAATATATTCATAATAATTTTTAGATATAAAATATTATTTGAATAGTGAAATAGCAAAAAGTTTGAGAGAATAAGACGCGAAGAAAAAAAAAAAAATGATAGATAACATAATTTTAAGAGGAAAGAGAAGATACCTACACATCTTCCATGGATAGTGATATGTACACGGATAATATTTATTCATGCACATAAAACTAATAGGCATTGACTAATGTACTCTTGAAGCCTTTACCTATTATCTTGCCGTCTTTCGAAAACCGTTTATCTACTTTTGCTTCCCCCAACCCTTTATTCTCTCTTTCTTTCCACCGCGCCTAACTTTCACTGTCGTTAAGATTATCTCGGTGGCCTTCCATCGGCAAAAATATATAATAAGATATAATTTTGCATAAAATGTTGAAACTGACTTTTCAATCTTTTATTGAATGGTAAAATTACTTGATGTAGAATGCCTGGATTGCAGTTCGTATATGGGTATTGGAAATTAAGGCTTGAATTTGCACATGGGATATTATTGAACAAATCTACAATAGGCAAATGGATAAACTCCAAACTTTTATCATCTCATTTTATTTACTATTTTCAGGATTCAATAAAGTGAACAAAACAACTGTTTTATTTTTACAAAAAAAGGTAACAATCATAAGAGTATGAGAGTCATTGTTATTCCAAACAAAAAAGAACGTGAAAATAATTGGGACATGCTGAACAATTGTTAGTTTGTGATTAATATGGGTTTTGCTTCTTCTCATGCTTTATTTAATTTAACAATATAATTCTACTATGAACATCACCAGAATAATTGTGTTAAACTGACAACATTGGAATACTGGAATGGAAGTGAAAAACAGAGGAAGAATAATAAAACATGGCATGGAAAAAGAGTAAGGATAAGAGTCGTATAAGGGCATAATAATCAAAGCACTATAATTGTATGTGTGTGGATCAAAAAAAATTCGTGTACATATCAACTCCCATCTTCCATGTGACACAATTTTAATTTAAATACCATTACTTGCATCAACCAAACAGTTGTTTTCAAAAAAGATTCAATTCTTTGAGTCTATAACCCCAAGCAACGGGTCCTTATATTTGTTTTCTTTGCTATAGATTCATACTTTACAATACCTAAAGTCCTAAACAAACACTCTTTTCAAAACTACAAAAAAATTATAGTTTTTTTATCACCGTTTATGCGTGTTAGAGTTTGTGGACAAAATATTAATCGTGTATGACTAGAATCGAACTTGGGACCGAGGGATTGCACACTTTACGTATGAATGATTAATGAAGAATAATTAATATATATATATATATATATATATATATATATATATATATATATATATATATATATATATATATATATATATATATATATATATATATATAATATATATATATATATATATATATATATATATATAAATGTTATGTATTTAATTATTTGAATACGAAATAACGACTAACGGACGTTAAGTAATTAACGAGAATTAACTAACGACCGTTAGTGAATAAAGAAAGGACTGTAGGTGAAATTACAGGACAAGAAGGTTCCGGAATTCCCTAGGGAAGTGATGGGCCGATCGGTTGGAGGGTTTCCAAACCCAATTCTATACCAACTTGTTCTCTAAGTTTCCTACTCTATAAATACAAGGCTTAGAGGTTAGAGTTTCATATATTGTGCACTCTTGCTATAACCCTAAACCTTTCTTTTCCTTCTTCTTTGCTAGATTCGATCGATCTTAACCCTAGGGGGATCGATTCTTGTTTTATTAAACAAAGTGTTTTGGTTTAATATTGTGTTCTTTTACTAGCATAAAACATTAATTGGTTATAGTACGTGTGTACAAAACCTTGGATATTAACTCACTATAGTTAATTCCTCTTGGATTGAGATACAAAAAGGTAAGGGGTATCTCGGTAATCCACTTGATTAATTAAAGAAGAAGATTTAAAGTATTGATCCTTGTTCTTGCTAGGATCAAAGGTACGTGTCTTTAATTTTCGGTTAATCTCTTATATGTTAAATATTGATCTTATGCTTCCGCTATGTGCTTTGATGATGTAGAATTATTTATATAATTGTTATGGTATTTAAATTCTAACAGTGGCATCATGAGCCGTTTAACATGTAATTGTATTACCGAAACACATAAAAATCGAATCTTTGATTAGGATTAACATGTTAGTCGAATTCTTTAGGGTTTTAGAACACAAAAAATATCGAACCCTAATTTTTTTTTTGGGGGGGGGGGGGGGGGGGGGGGGGATCCCTCTTTAATTAAAAAGTAGTTTTGTAACCCTAAAATTAGGAACATGTTTGTTTATGTGTGTAAAGGGTTACGTTCCTTGACTTGTAAATTAATCCATGAAACATGCATGTTTATCATGGATTAGGGTTTGTAATTAATTGTTAAGTTACTTGCTACATGTAATAAAAAGATATATCTAAAATTAGGGAATACCTAATTAATTAAATTAATGAATCTTTTATGTGCAACGTGGTATATGTTTGCTAAGACTTACGCAACCAACTTGTTTGGTATATGTGGTCCATTGGTACCATTAGCTCAAAAACCAATGGGAGTCTTAGTAATTATATGTATATTAAAACATATATAGATTATTAATAGGATTTATCAAAAGGTTTGCATGTAGCTATATGATTTAATTGTTAAGATTATATGCATTATTATTTGGTTATTTATTTTTATTAAATTAGTTGTTTTTTTAAAATTATATGACGAATTATAAGCAAAAAGAGGGTAATTTTTCGAATAGAAAATAAATTGACCTAATAACTATGTAACCTTGGTGTGATAAATTATATATTGCAAAGTCTTATGTGCCGACAGTGGTTCGCTTCACACGGTAATTTGCTCCCAGGCGAGACTAGCAATATTATAATTTATAACATATTATTTTAAGACTTAGAATCATAAACTTTTAATTGAGTGATGAGTTTTGTACCGATAGTGTGAACGGCTCACCCAGTTTAGACAAACTATAAGAGGGGTATAAGGAGGCTTGACATTAAATTGTCATCCGAAAGAGACGCGTTTTTAATTAGCCTTTGGGCGGACGTTTGTCTCTCCGCTCCTTTGTGCGTCTAATTGGAGCTACCAAGTAATGATATTTTTTTTGTACAAAATCATCTTAAGGGTGAATTGACCTCAATTCCACGCGCCACTTTTGTGGTAATTATCCGAATAACTTGGGTCTTTTGACTTATGCAGTAGTAGGATATAGTGGGCGATAATTGTAGGTAATTCTTTGATCGGTGAACCCAATACCTCAATTAAAACTTTGTTGGTTCAACTCTTAGCCAAATTGGTAAATAAAATTGTTTTGAAAACTTATGCTACGAAGATGTGTGCATGCTTCTTCGTATATATTTTGATTGTCACATCAAAATAAATACCCTAAAATTTAAGTCCATGCTATCTAATTATAAGAAACACTTGGAGTTAATATTTAGCGTAAGTGAGACCTTGCCTAGATATTAATGACAAGGTAAATTTCCATGGCATGAAACCAAGACATGGAGAATTTGCAGTTTCTAAATTAGACGACTTAATTAAGTTGTAAGTGAGACCTTGAAACGTAAGGCATGAGATGGGAAGAAACATGCTTACATTGCAAACTGTTTTGGCAAATGTAATTCCCATAATAATCTAGGAGTCAGAAATTGTTTGCCGATTATTGTACGACAGATTACCATCTTTTGTACTTTCACTGCTAGCAGATCAACTGATGTAGTGAAACTATGGAAATTTGGATCCTAGTTTTCAAGAAGATTAAATGGATATATGAATATTTCCTGGGTAATTTCATTTTCTTGAAAAATTGTATTATCGAAAATACTAAAATTGAATTTTGTAAATTCTTTTAAATGTATTAATGCAACGTTAAACCGTAAACGTGGTACATTCTTTTATTAGTAAATTGATCTACACCCATAGGGGTTTTTGGCTAGAGTCAATTTTACTAAAAGGATAACCTAGTCTCCTTTCCATGAGTGAAGCGTGAGACTTAGTCATATTCTTTTTCATGAATGAGAAAGATATGATAGGAAAATTAGAATTGTCTAAATCCTAAATACAAAACTCATAACAAACTTTAATAGTTAAGAAAATTGCAAATTTTATGAGTTATTAAATTAAAAGCTAGACTACTTACCGCAAATTGGTAAAAAGCAAACTAGCATGATTTATCTAGTTGTGCTTTGACCACTTAAAGATGCTACATACTATTGTGGGGATGGTAGACATATTAAGGAAAAATTGCATGCCCAATTTTCAAGTAAAATGCATTGATGGATAGTCCATCATCTACATAGTAGAATACACTCTTTTTAGTACCTATGTAATTGTTACGAATGGGTCTTCTCAAAGGCGTAGGAAAGTTAATAGCACACTAATTGCTTTAACTGGTTATGAAACACTTACAATGTTGTCAAATTCAGTGGGAGCATTGTGTTGTAATTACTGAATAGTGAATTATTGTAATGATCTATAATTCAGTGGGAGATACAAGCTTTGTCATCTTGGTAGTAACCCAAATTATCTCTAGAATGTCTTGAGATAATTACTTTCCAATTGTAGACACTTGTGGTTTTAAGGATAGTCATGTACGTTTCCTTACTAGACAAGGTGGTTCTATATCTACTAATTGTTGGAATTTTTATATCATAACAATTATATATAAACATGTAAACATCATCAAAGCATGCAACGGAAGTAAAGATCAAATACTTGTAATATAATTAACCGAATTAAAAGAATATGCGTACCTTAATGATTTCTAGCAAAACAAGAAATCAATCAAACAAGAACCAATTAAACCCTAAATTAGGGTTTAGTAAATTCGACTACCCCTTAGTCGAATGGGAAAAGATCACAATCAAAAGTATGTTTGTTCTTTGTTCTTGTACACACGTATTACAAGCGTTTCAATGAGAAAAGCTAGGTTCTTGATTCACAAACAAACCAAACACTTGATTTGAGCTTTAAGAAAATCGACCCTAAAGGATTAGGGGGTTAGTTCGATCGGTTAAGCTCAAAGGGAGGAGAGAAGAAGAGAAGTTAGGGTTTGCAAGGAACCAAGATTAAGAAGAATGAACACAAGAGGCCTTGTATTTATACTAGAGTAATCTTGGTGACCAAGTAAGGGTTGGAAAACCCTCCCTTCTCCCATTCGGCCGATCATAAGAATCCTTGAGGGATTCTAGATCCTTCTTGGCTAGTTTCCTAATATCCGTCTCCCTTTAACATTTAATGACCGTTAGTCAATTCCCGTTAAGTACTAACTTTCGTTAAGTGTTTATTTGTGAATTTAATAATTAAACATAACTTATTATATTAATTATTACAACATTGAAACTTATACGTAAAGTATGCAATCCCGAAGTCTCGTGTTCGAATCAGGTCATACTTATATTAATTTATATACACAAATTTAACAGCTCCCACTTGGATTTACATTAATATAGTAATGACATTGGTTAGTCTAGCATAACACCCCAATGCCCCCAGAACGACCCTTAGTGTGGTTTCCTGAAAAAACCTTTTGATGATTCATCATCATACTTATCCTTTTGTTTCTAATACCACGTTAATATGGATATGGATCTAAGTCATTCCATAATTAACTATTCTGTTTCTCGTTATTTATAATTGATCATGATTACCAAATCATCCGAACGTATTCCAGATAGATCTTGGGCATAGCCATGCAAATATCTTGTCAACCCTACGAGGGGCCCAGCAGTATTATACTTCAAAATAAATTTGAAGGAACAAATTCTTTCTTGACTACAAGCATAACCCTTGAACTTTGCATCACCTCTGAAAATAGCCCTTATAACTACCAGTTACGGATAGCGTTAGACTATCTTACAGAAAATGAGCTACATCCGCGACAGTTATCTGGTATCTCAAGTCTGAGGATAAATATTCATGATTTACTTTAATGACAAAGATCCATAAAGTACAATCATGTGGTTGGGATCTGTCCTATATTCAATTTATCCATTTATTGAATATCATGTGAATTTGGCATGTCCAACGCATCAATATACTTAAGGATATTCTACCAAAACTCAGATTTGTCTTAATTCAATAATACTCCCATATTATTGATCGACAACGGACTATTTAGAATAACATAAGTTATTCACGGATTTAAACATGCAAATATATGATACAATATATTATTAATGAAAACAAACGTACCAAGTACTTTAATTCATTGTAAATAATAATTGCTTAACATTCCTTATCCAAATACTAAATAGATCAATGCATTATAATTCCCATTAATGAATTATGCCTCAAGTCATGTCAAACATACTTGTTGACAAGACATAAATCAATTAATCATGATCTATCGGAATTTTGAGAATACTTATTTCAATAATTCAATTAACGAAATTATTGTATGTGTGCATTCAACTATCTTGATATTGCCACATAATATTTCATAAAATGCGTGACATCCTCAACCACGAATTTATGACAATTAAACTATCAAACCTTTTATAGTTTAAAGTATTCTAATTCTTTAATGTATAATGCAACTATGCTTACAGTTAAGCATAACTAGCACTCATGGCCATTAATAAGGATGAAATCCCACCATGACTAGTATTGAGTGTCATCTCAATCTTATTAGCATCATTGTATGCAAACAACACTATGCTCTTTAAAATTTCGTAAACTTTAATATCCAATGTGTAATGTTTGATACCTTCTAATCTTTCAAGACTTGTCGGCTATATCAATTACGCAACAATTGCCACATGGTTCATACTTAGAATTTTGGAGCAATTCCAGGATGAGGATGTTAATTCTATATCCAACCATATCCATTACACTTAGTTATCTAATAACTTTCAATTAGATATTAATGTTGTCAAATCATCTTTCATCAAGCATGATACAACAAATAACATGATGTACATGAAAAATCCTTGTGTCAAACTTAGATTTTATTCATGTCATATCTTTTTCAAAGATATGTTTCTATTCGGACTATCATGTTCTATTAGAATCAATTATTTTTACCGCTTATGTTTATAACAATAAACATATATTCCAAGGTTGTATGTTTATTTTCTAAATTTCCATAATGAAGTTTCATTCCAAACTAAGACTTAACATTTAATGTTAATGGAATGTTACTTCCTATATGTTATACAACATATATGAAATAAGAAAATAAATTTAACACTCCCACTAGCTTTCAGGAATATTAAGGAAATATCTTATTTTAATTATAAATCAACACTTGGATTTAATAATTAAACATAAGTGTATCTCCTAGATGCATGCATTAAGATTATTTTAATTCAAATACTCCTTTCAATTACTTATCGTCCTCGCACAAGTAATTACTCAAGAAAGAGTTTTGATATTCCATTGTTAATTTCATGTTTATGAAACTAAGAATGACAATCATAATCTTTATACATTTAATGTGCTTAGAAAGAATTTCAATCACAGTTAATTGCTTAAGTGTGTTTGATAATCTTTTCATACATTAAATATGTATACAGAATTTGTCCATATGATTTCTACACAAGAATTTAAATCTCTAGGATTTTCATTCCCTTTGAAGAAACTCATCTTCATTCTATAGTGTAACTATAGAGTTCAAGATTAACTAAGTTTCCAAAACTAGTTATCTTTCTGGACTGCATCTAAACATTCATAGTATGAGTAATTTGCCAAATTCAATATTTGCAATTCATCTTAATGATCAACAGGTTTACCATAATCCTGTGATTCATCACATTCCATAATAAATGGTGTCTTATTAATCTTCTAGGTTGGAGTCTAATTGAGTATATACTACTCAATTTTCTAACCTTGATAACTTTTGGAAGAATAGAAGATATAGTTATCTTTAATCAAACAATATAACAAGAGTTTGATTTTCCTAACTGAACGTACCATAAACATTATGTATTTCATTAGGATTAATATTGTAAGACAATCTTACAATATGTAAGATAAATATATTTCGTTTGGCTTATCTATTCACCAACTATATCAGCTTAATGGTATAATAGAATTTCCAAGCCAATTGCATGCTATATAACATAAGTACTTTTTGACCAAGTCACTTCATGTCCATGTCTTAACAAGAAGACATAAACTGTTATAATCCCAATATACGTTATAAATCATTGATCAACTCAATGACTTCTTGTATATGTCTTAAGTAAAAAACATAACAAGTTAACGTATTACTTTATTATAAGTCTTATAACAATTAAAAGACTTCATATTTATAACTTTACAATAAATTATAAACATGCATGACTAAAGTAATCATGAACACCACAATTTGGTTTCAATAGTAATTTCAAGTTAATTTATTACTTCATATATTTATGACATTTCAAGAATACATAAATATTCAAATTTGAAGTAGTATTAGATTACTTCATTTATGTCATTTCAATAATACATAAATATTTAGTTTGAAGTAGTCTTATTATCATATTGACACTTGTTCTAATAATTATCTAATTTAGAAACTTGCAAATTAACATAGTTTCATTACATCAGTTGATCTGCTAGTAATGAAAGTATGTAATTTACCTTGTCATTAATATCTATGTTAAGGTCTCACTTACGCTAGATATTAACTCCAAGTGTTCTATTAATTAGATGTGAATAAATCACATTAGAACATTAGTCTCTTACCTTGTAGTCAAGAGAATCCTTTAAATCATATTCCTTTGTGTTGTTGCTTGCACACAATAAAAATTTCTCCCACTTGTGCATGGAACAACATCATGTATTAGATAAACAACATGTCAATCGTTTGTTTATGTGATCAATATGATTGTGTCATAGATATGAGTAGATATAGAACCACCTTGTCTAGTAAGGAAACGTACATGACTATCCTTAAAACAACAAGTGTCTACAATTGGAAAGTAATTATCTCAAGACATTCTAGAGGTAATCTGGGTTACTACCAAGATATCAAGGCTTGTAGCTCCCACTGAATTACAGATCATTACATTAATATATATAATTCAGTAATTACAACACAATGTTCCCACTGGATTTGACAACATTATAAGTGTTTCATAACCAGTAAAAGCAAATAGTGTGCTATTTACTTTCCTACACCTTTGAGTAATCCCATATGTAACAATTACTTAGGTACTAAAAGAATGTATTCTACTTTATGAATGATGGACTATCCATCAATGCAATTAACTTGAAAAAATTGGGCATGCAATTTCTTCCTTAATTTGACTACCATCCCCACAATGGTATGTAGCATTGATGAACTCAAATAAGTACATTTTATTATCATCATTTATCCTATTTATTTGACTTGTTTTATTATATTATATATGAGAATTGATACATTAATGTTTACTTTAGTGATTCTCAGGTAAAAACAAGCATTATGTGAAACTTGGCGATTTTGGACTAATTATGGAGCAAAACAAGCAAGATGTCAAAAGCCTACTGAAATCTAGAAGATCAAGCTCGTTCTACTCCAGATACGCCGCAATATACTTCTAACATACGGCGTATCACTATCAAGATTTCACAAGTTACAATCCAAGACAGCTAAAGTACATGCGCCGCATACAAAGATCAAGATACGCCGCATCTGAAGACGGTGTACGAAAATTCCTGAATATATTAATCTTGGACCCCACGCGAAGTTAAGTCAATGCGCCGCATCTATCAACTCAATGCGCCGCATCGATCCCTCAGACAGAAACTATAAATACCCCAAGGTCAGACGAATGGTGTGTGTGAAGAAATAACCCTAGAGCCGTATTCAGATGACCAAGCAGCACAAGACACACCTCGAACAAAGATACAAGAGCTGTAAGAAGGTCCTGCATGTATTCAATTCATTAAGTAGTTTTGTTTGATTGTATTAGTACACTTTAATTCATCAGGATTGATGGGCTTGTGTCATGTGACTACGGAAAATCATGCACACCCCTTAATATTGCTTTCCCATTAATTAAAGTTTATATGTTGATGTCTTTGGTGACTTTTATTAGTGCATTGATAACATCTGTGTCTAGCTGAGTCTTGCTTGGGTCGCCATGCCCCTTCCTCGCCTATTTATTTTAGCGTCTCTTAAATAAATAGGATAGACATAAGTAATCATTAAGGGTTTACTCGCCGATAAGATTAGAGCCAACGAGAAAGGTTTAATTATATACACTTCATATAAAACTAGCAATAAAACAAGTGACAAGCTACTTAATTATCAGGACAGGTCTTCTTATTGTCTCGAGTATCTATCTGTGTACGTGTGTGCTAATCGCTGATTCGTGCTCATTAGTTTAGTTTACTGTTTAATTATAACCAAACTGTGCCAGTCTCTCAGGCTGAACCCCCTTGCGTTAGATTAGGTTGTATAGCTAACTTAGGATATTAAAATACTGATTAGAATAACTAGATAATACGTTCCACTCTTAGTGATCGACACTCTACTTACCATTATATTCATACTGACCGGGTACACTGCTCGTTAAGTGTGTGTGTTATTGATAAGTCGGCTAAATATAAATTTAAAACTTGAGTAGGCATTAATACTGCTAAACCGCAACGACATAACGCGTGATATGTGTCTAAATACTCATATATTTAGTATTGATTAAACCCACAAAACAACCAAAAACACACAAATGACTCACAAAATGGTACAAATATCATGAAAATGTGTTTTTATATGATTCAGGTACAAAAGATTGAAAAACAAGTGAAAAACACACAAAGTTTACACAATTGTCATTTTCAGTCCCTGGAGTTTCACAAATTGTCAAAACTAGTCCCTGAAGGTTTTAAATAAATGAAAAGTCAACTTAAGTCCTTGGGAAACCAAAAATGTTCACAAATAGTCCCTGGATAAAAGTTTACACAACTTGGCAACTTTTACCCCTCAAGTATCAAAATTGGCAAAAATGGTCCCTGGGTATTATAAAACTTGAAATTTCACAAAATACCCTTGTACTATGCATGAACTTACAATTTGGAACTTTATTGATAGCTTTTGGGAATTTACAAAACAAGTCCCTCTAAAATCCAAATTTACATATTAGGTCCCTAAAGTTTATAAAATGCAAAAAAATACAACTTTGGTCCTTGTGTAATTGTTTTATGGCAGGTTTAGTCCCTTGAAGATATTTTGGAAGTTTACAAGTTCAGGCCCTCAACTTTCAGCAAATGGCAAGATTGGTCCTTGTGCTTATTTAAAACTAAATCCGGATCTAAACCTTAACCCAAAAATAAAACCTAAACACTAAATCCAATACCCACCCTATTAACTAAAACCCAAACCATTGTCCAAGCCCAATGTTTACAAGCCCAACCCCAACCCTTGTTTGACTGAGTTAACCACTCAGTCAAACACAGTCAAACTCATCCCTTCCCTTCGAACCGCCAAACTTCACCACATCACCACCCCAGCTGGCTACTCTTATCCACCACCTCATCCCCCCTCCATACACGCTACCTAACATGCCAAATGCAATTAATGCATCCTCTCCACTCTCACTGACTAAAACAGATAAAATTCCACATGTCCTGTTTTCCCGCCAAAAGTGAATTGGACGATGGAGATCAAATTGAAGCAATTCAAGGGATGGGATTTGCTCAGAGATGATGACTTAGGGTTTCCCATTTTAATTTTGTATAAATAGAAGCAATGTAGCTCATAAAGAGCAAGTAGCTAATAAAATAGAATCGTATTTTTAATATCAGTAGTTAATTGTTGTAATTCTCCTTTCCAGTAATCAATATAAGTCATATTCAGTCACTTGGTTCTCATTTACATACAACTTGTAGTTAATTTTAAGTTACTTCAATATTTCAAGCTTTTCTGTGATACGAATTAAGCTAATAAGTTGTTAATAAGTTACCACAAGCTCAGTTAAGGACTCTTATAAGCTCTTAAAAGCTCTCAGAAGCTTTTTGCAAGCTTTTATTCAGTTTCAACAAGTTTTTCCAAAATGTGAAGAAAGTCAAGAAAAGTCAAACTGGGGTCAAATAAGCTATCTGGGGAATTAAAAGCTATAAAGGAAGGCTTAGGGGTGTTTTCTAGCTTGTGTGAACAAGCTAGAAAGGTTCTTGGTCCTAGTCCTTTGTGTCTCAGCCAACTCAGTTGTAAGCCTAGTTTTCAAGTTTTCTTTCTTAATTCTATATAGTTACTGTAGTAGTGCTTAATGTTGCTTTATTTCTGCTTATCTTTGTTTATTTGTAATGCTCATAGTTAATTAGAATTAGTTTAAGTTCAGTAGTTATAGTTTTATTAGTGGTTTCATGCTTTGCTCCTTAACTGTGCAATTTAGCCTAACTAGCATTATTAGTGTTAGCTTATTTAACTGTTTATTGTTGTGATATTTGGGTCCTTTTAACCTTCTCATATCTTAATTAGTTATATGCCATCAGTTGATAAGATTTTAGAAGTCACTTGCTTTGAAAATTTGCAAAACAGCAACATAAAGGGGTGTTTGGATTTGCTGATCTCTGTGGCATACAGGTTGTTTCTGTTGTTGTTTGTTGTTTAGACATGTCACACTAAGTTCATCTAGCTCATTCAAACCATAAAACCAGTAGGTCTTTTTATAAAAAAGTCAAAATCATTTTTAAAACTCTCATAAGCAATCACTGTTGAGATTTTGAGTTCCATCATCATCCATATTAGTTCAATAGTTGTTAGCATAGCTTATTTTCATCATTTAGTAGCTTATAATCATGTTTTTAGTCAATTAGAAGCAATCAAAGTTCACCAAAGTCAATCTTTAGTGTTTTTCTGCAAAAGTCAAAATTCAGGTCTGGGTGCTGAATCCCACCTGATCTTTGGCTTAATTAGGGTCCAATTGGGTAGATTCTGATGGGGCTTTTTAGGTTTTTAGATAGCCAGTAGTATCACCTTGCTTTTGCCCCCATAATCTTCATCTTCTCTGCTTATTTATAAGCTCAAAATCTGTCTGCAAGTTGGACTATTTTTTGAATTTTCTGCATAAGTTTTGTTACTGTTCTTGTGCTAATCTTGCTATTTATTTGTGCTTATTTATATTTTCAAGTTGTTTTATGCTTTAAATAGTTGTTTAAACATTTCCTGAGCTTTTGGTAATTTTCCTAGCTTTTTAGTTTATTTTTGGCTTATAGGCAAAACTGCTTATTAGCCCAAATCTACTTTTCAGGCTTAAATAACTTTCACTTTTAATTTTCCTAGCTTTATAATATTATTTTAGATTTACTCAGAATTTTTCATAATTTTCCTAAGTCATTTAATATTTTTAATCTTTTTAATAAGTTTCCAATAGTAATTAAATCATAATAAATAAAATAATAATCAGAAAAATATAATTCCAATTTTCATAATTTTCTTTTGTTAATTTTAATCCAGGAAAAATATAATTATAATTTTAGACCTTAAGAAAAATCAAAAATAGAAAAATAGTGATAGCTTTTATTTAATAGAATTTATCTTTTTAAATTTTAATTAAGTAATTTTCATTTTTATAATTTTCTTAGCTTTTTCTCATCTTATAATATTTTTAGAAAAAGTTTTAGAATTTTCTTTGTTCATTTAGTATTTTTTACAATTTTAAATAGTTTAATAAGTAATTAAATAATAAATAATTAATAATAATTAAATAAAAAGTGTAGAAAAATATAATTTAAGTTTTTAAATAAGTTTTAAGTAATTTTACATTTTTAGGTTTTAAATTTCATAAATTTCAGTTTTTTTCCCATTTTAGCTTTCTCGTTACGCGTTTGTAGTTTATTTTAATCGCGTTTACATTTGTTTTGTATATTTAATTGTTCATTAGAATAAAAAGCAAAAATCAAAAATATCTGATTCATCAATCACTCTAATCCAAAGCTTTTCACAGTTTTCCATTCACACCTCGTTGGGAAACGATCCGGGTGATCACTTGCCTGGTTTCACACTACACATGAGCATTCGTTCTGAGACTGCATTTATTTATATATAAGTGTTTTCGGAACGGATCAACGCGCATCCATCAAGTTTTTGGCGCCGTTGCCGGGGAAAGATTTGTTATTATCTGTTAATTTAATTTAGTATTTTAATTAGGTTTTTCTTTTTAGTTTTTTTTTTAGATTCTAACCACTAACCCTGTTATATATTAGATAGATTGCATTCTTTGTATAATTTGCATATTTTCTGTTTTTGTTTGTTTTCTGTAATTTTTGTTTCTTTTTGTTTGTTTTTATTTTTGTTTTTTTTTCTCTATTTTTCTGCATTCTGCTGTCGTTGTATTGTGCTAATACAAACGATACGGCGCGTCTGTTTTCACAGATACGGCGTATTGCGTTTAATTTTTATAAAATACAACGCGTTTAATAAATTCGAGTACGACGCATCTTTCCCCAAGATACGGCGTATTCTGTTTTTAATAAGAAATTTTTCTAAACCCTAACGCCATACGACGCATCTGTTTTAACAGATACGGCGTATTTTCTATTTAAATTAAAAACAGTTTTTCGAATTATTAAACAGAAGCGACGCATCGATTTTTATCGATACGGCGCATCTACTAAATCAAAAATCTTGTATTTTGAAACGTAACAAAAATACAGCGCATTAGCTTTTGTTAATACGACGCATTTAATTTAATTTAATAAATATAGTTGATTTTTTATATTCACTTTGATCATTTCACTACTCTCGTGCACAAGTTGGTTTACTTTCAGAATAAATGATGGCTTAAGTATCACTATGGAAGATTACATTATGAACCTAACTAAGAGATGCTAGCTGGAGATATCAACCTTCGATGACTGGAAGGCTATAATAAGACGACAAGAGTGGAGGAGAACTCAGTACTGGTAACATTGAGCATCTTAAATTCTTGAAATAGAATTCCAGGTACCGTCTACAATTATTCACCTAACCTTAAGGAGAGTTCTCTACGAAACCTCTCCCGAATATAATCTCAATTTTGTAAGCTTAAAACGATATTTGCTCCTAACCTTGGAGTAAATCATTATCCACTAAACAATAAGATTATAATCATTAATAAAACGGATATGCTTATTGTTCTTATCTTGAATTTATTTATATCATATGGTATACCGTTTTACCCCAAATTTGATGTATAAGGAAACGCGTTGCGGAGGCCAAGGTACGTTCCTTATTTAAATTTTGTTCACTGGCACAACAAAACGGCGGATCTTAGTATTCTAAGCGCCGTATCTCTGACTAATTAAAACTTATTGACCAGTCAACGAATTTAGATAAATACGGCGCATGACAATTTTGCGATACGGCGCATCGTATTTGCCCTATAAATATGAAAGAGATGCGCCGGATTTCCACGTTTTACCCAATTTACACACAGTTAAAACGCACACCACTTGACCGAATTAAACCCTTCAATCTAAGTTCTTTTCTCAAATCAAACCTTCTAATCCGAATTCTCGACCGAATCCTAATCGCGACATAAGGTAATAATCTTATTTAATTTTGTTTAAATTTAAAAATTAGGGTTTATGCTATATATCGAATATGATGAAAAATTTAAGGGATTTGATTAGAACTTGGACTAGGTGATTTCCCCTATATTAATTTTGGATAGATCATTGAATTTCAAACCGAATTGATTTGAATAAAAATTAGGGTTCGGGGAGATTATTTTTGAACTTTGGAGGGAAAATGAAATGTTGTGGTAATTGGAACTTTTAGATGTTGATATATGGGTAAATGGAACCGTGATGTTAAGTGGGAGTTTACGTCACGGGGCCGGATTCTTGGAAAACGTGCCTGACCCCCTTTCTTTTATACTAATACATTGCTAGATGCGGCGCATCTAAGTTACTTGATACGGCGTAACAACCTATTTTTAATTTAAATATTTCCACCATTGTTGCGACATATTACTTAATTTAGATACGACGCATCCTCCATACGCCGTATTATATTGCATACTCCGCATCTCTCTTTTATGCAACTTAGATACGCCGCATTGATTCCTCAAGGATGCGCCGTATCGACCATATTTCAGAACTGTTCTCTAACCTTAAAATTTATTTCAGATGGCATTACCAGACGTTGAACACAGGCATATGTGGCTCCGTTTCGAGACCATGGGACTTACACCTGATACTGAGGCTGATTATGTACGGAGACTTAGGGCGATTTTCTTTAGGAAAATCTTTAGGGTTCCGGTTTTGGACTTTGAGGGTGTTGGTTTGATTGACGGAGGGAATGCAGCTGGTGGTCTTCATGATAGGTTGGAGATGGTAGTGAGGGATGATGATGATGATGTTGTGTTTAGGTCATATGCATGGGAGAGGTTGTTCGGTATTGATGAGCCTCTGATTAGGGAGCTCATGCTAGAGTTCTTTAGTACAGTTCATTACAGGGAGACCGATATGGAGATTGATACGGCTGACACTCTGGTATTCAGGTTAGGTGGGGTGCACAGGCAGATGTCGATGCGGCATTTCATTTTGGCCATGGGATTACACACTGAGGCGGAGATTGGATCCGCTGGGTTTGCCAGATACTGGGCTGAGAGCTTATGGGCAGTTCCAGATAGGATGTTGCTCGGTGATTACTGGGAGAGGATATCCTCTGGGGGTGATTCCACCACTGCCACCCCATCCTACACACTCATCAGGGAGCCTATGAGGAGATTGTGCCACCGGATGATTGCATTGACTATTGCTGGGAGAGGTCAGTCACCTGAAAAGGTGACCACTCTTGATCTCTTCCTTCTCAGGAGCATGGATGAGGGATTGGTGGTGAACATCCCTCACTTTTTGGCACATTTCCTTCATAGAGGAGCCTTAGGGAGAGACAGGAGGAGCCAGATGACCGGGGGGCATTTTGTGTCTAGATTGGCCCGACATTTTGGTGTGATTGGTGATGAGATCCCTGCTGGTTTAGAGATTGAGGTGACCAGTTTGCCGGTTATTGGGCAGGATTATTTGGTCAGGTTGGGGATTTGCGAGATGATCATGGGGGGATGCTATTGGGTGGCATTGGGCCCCGTGAGGCCAGCAGAGGATGAGCCGGAGCAGGGAGATCCCCAGGGAGCTCCAGCTGCTGCTCCAGCTCAAGAGGAGCCACAGGTACCCCCACCACCAGTTGCACGTTCTGTGGGTCAGAGAGTAGAGAGAGTTGAGGGGGAGGTGAGAGCTTTGAGGGGCGTAGTTGACGGTATGAGGGCTGACCTCACTGTAGTCAGGAGGGATTTAGGTTGGCTAGTTGGGAGTGTGAGTCAGATTTTGGAGCATCAGGGCACGAGCCATACTCGCCCTGATGGCACTTACGTTAGAGGCATGATCACATACTCCCGGCTCCCCTCACGCAGAGTCCGACCTAGGACCGATGATGCTAGCACCTCAGGGACTCACTCGGCTGCAGGAGACGACTCCCCACATCCTTGATCTCATATGTTTGAGTTTATTGACATTGTTCCTCATACATTTTTATTCTTCTTGGGATTGTACAGAATTCTATTATCGTGTATTTATTTAATGTTTCAGTTTATGCTTCTTATTATGTTTGATGAAGACTGGCATTAAGTTCAGCATGAGTGAAAGAGAGAACCCGAGAGGTAAACCGTGAAACGTACCCATTTTACAACAGACTGTTAACAGTCTGTTTGCTAAATACATGCGCTGCATCTAGTAAAACAGATGCGACGCATCCTATCCTTCATTTTATTTTATTTCGTATTTATTCCAGGCTCGATACGGCGTATCTTCTTCCATAAGATACGGCGTATCGACTGACCTGATGATTTACAGTTTAATTTTTAGGTTTTATTTTTACTAACTACTAATGTATTATGCAAGTTTGAACCTTCTTAACTCAGGTGTGTTAAAGTCTAAATGGTATTATAGATTCTTGCATTTTTGTGGATACATCATCTATGAAGCTTAAACGTTCTAATCCACAAGAAAGTTGATTTTTGCTCTTATACGAATAATGGAGGATCATACCGAGCAAATCTCAGGGGAGTTTTTCTATTTTAATTCTTTTATTTTCCAGTTTTTAACCTTTGACACAAACAACGAGGACGTTGTTTAACTTAAGTGGGGGGATGGAGAATTAGAACACTTACTTGTCCTAAATTTTTTCAAAATATGCTTAAAATGCGCTTAATATATCAAAATTTAAAATTTTTTAGCATGCTTTTGTTTAAAGTCTAAATTACATAACCGCACACATAACTCTATTCTTTCAAAAATATTAAAACTTTAGTGTGCTGGTGACTTGTAAACTTTAGAACTTGGCTTGTATACTATTCGAGACCACCATAATGAGTATTATCTATATAATTGGAGTGACTTGTCTAAATTGGTAAATTTCTAGGATTACACCCAAATAGCCTTTATATGTTATGTGATATTAACTAACTACACTGGTTAGTTAACCCCCGTATAAACCCTTTGTTACTCTCACTTTTAGAGTAAGATGCCCCTAGAAAAACCCTCAGAGCCATTCCTTTCGTTTCTTACACCTTTGTTATAATGTTTCGATACACCCTTACACCTTAGCTTACCCTGTAGATTAAAATCCGTGGTTAATTGCTTTAGGCAAAGTGTGTTTCCTTACATTACCTGTGCTCGCGTGCGTAATTCATTATCTTTGGTTAGGTCGGGAAATTGCACAATGCAATTGGTATGAAAGTAAATATTGTATAACTTTTAGTTTATTTTTCGTGTGTTTGCTACTTTCACTATTACCGTTATTTCTAAAAGTATGAAGAGTATGGAAAAATTATTCGGAAAAATAGTGATAGAAAAGTTGTGAAATTTTACACATATATGTTGATGTCAAAAAAAAAAAAAAAAAAAAAAAAAAAAAAAAGGAAAAGGAAAAGTTGGAAGTTTGTTTTAACCAACTTATGTAAAGTTTTGTATTAAGTGGGTGATATCACCACTATTTGTTATATATTATATTTATGGATTGAATGGGAGTTGGCCGTTATGGGAACGCCAACTAAGGTTATTCTTTGATTGAGATTTTGTTGAGTATAATTCGTGTCTACCTAAAGCGTGTGTTTCAAGTGTTAAAGCGTGAGTTATTCAATGATATGAGTCTTATTCATGGGATGGTTGGGAAAGTGATTAACCACACTTAGGATTTTAATTTATCCATTTTGTTTATTTTTCATTTTACACCAATTTGTATCCCAAATATTATCCATACCCTATATCATTCTTCATCCAAACCTTTGATTTATTGAGATTAGGAATTTGAGCAATCTTAAGTATCGTAGTCGTGGATTCGGCTATGTATTTATGATTTTGTCGCCCTTTTTGATATAATATTATTGGTGAAGATTACTTGGTCCTATCTTTAGCCTATTCGAGTTAAGGATTTGAGCAATTGCAAGTATCGTGGTCGTGGATTCGATCATGTATTTGTAATTTTGTCGCTTTTTCTGGAATATGAGATCGATAGAGATTAAAAAGGATGATCAACCCTTAACCAACAAACCCTTTTTACCGCTTTAGACTTGCTACTCCTTGGCTTTAGTGGGGGAGATGCGTATACTTGCCAAGCCTATGATAAAATATTCGTCACAACTAAGAAACTAAACGATTTAGAATTGTTTTACATTAAAAATTATTTTGGTTTCTACTTCGTTAAGTGTTTGGTTGTGTGATTATGACAAAACGAATACGTGCTTAAATATAAAAATAAATCCTAATATCTTTTAGGATACATTTTCATACGATTAATTCTAAGGTTTACTTGGGGACAAGTAAAGTTCAAGTGGGGGGATATTTGATGAACTCAAATAAGTACATTTTATTATCATCATTTATCCTATTTATTTGACTTGTTTTATTATATTATATATGAGAATTGATACATTAATGTTTACTTTAGTAATTATCAGGTAAAAACAAGCATTATGTGAAACTTGACGATTTTGGACTAATTATGGAGCAAAACAAGCAAGATGTCAAAAGCCTACTGAAATCCAGAAGATCAAGCTCGTTCTACTCCAGATACGCCGCAATATACTTCTAACATACGGCGTATCACTATCAAGATTTCATAAGTTACAATCCAAGACAGCTAAAGTACATGCGCCGCATACAAAGATCAAGATACGCCGCATCTGAAGACGGTGTACGAATATTCCTGAATATATTAATCTTGGACCCCACGCGAAGTTAAGTCAATGCGCCGCATCTATCAACTCAATGCGCCGCATCGATCCCTCAGACAGAAACTATAAATACCCCAAGGTCAGACGAATGGTGTGTGTGAAGAAATAACCCTAGAGCCGAATTCAGACGACCAAGCAGCACAAGACATACCTCGAACAAAGATACAAGAGCTGTAAGAAGGTCCTGCATGTATTCAATTCATTAAGTGGTTTTGTTTTATTGTATTAGTACACTTTAATTCATCAGGATTGATGGGCTTGTGTCATGTGACTACGGAAAATCATGCACTCCCCTTAATATTGCTTTCCCATTAATTAAAGTTTATATGTTGATGTTTTTGGTGACTTTTATTAGTGCATTGATAACCTCTGTGTCTAGCTGAGTCTTGCTTGGGTCGCCATGCCCCTTCCTCGCCTATTTATTTTAGCGTCTCTTAAATAAATAGGATAGACATAAGTAATCATTAAGGGTTTACTCGCCGATAAGATTAGAGCCAACGAGAAAGGTTTAATTATATACACTTCATATAAAACTAGCAATAAAACAAGTGACAAGCTACTTAATTATCAGGACAGGTCTTCTTATTGTCTCGAGTATCTATCTGTGTACGTGTGTGCTAATCGCTGATTCGTGCTCATTAGTTTAGTTTACTGTTTAATTATAACCAAACTGTGCCAGTCTCTCAGGCTGAACCCCCTTGCGTTAGATTAGGTTGTATAGCTAACTTAGGATATTAAAATACTGATTAGAATAACTAGATAATACGTTCCACTCTTAGTGATCGACACTCTACTTACCATTATATTCATACTGACCGGGTACACTGCTCGTTAAGTGTAATAAAAAATATGTACAAATATGTCATGCATTCATCTTGTATCATATGTTTCAAATAAAAAACTTTTACTCATTAGTTTCTTTATTAAGCTTAAATCAACAAAGTTTTAATTGAGGCGTTGAGAAACTTACAACTTTGCCTTAAGATGCTTCGTACATATAATGGTTGTACTTGGTAAGTCTAATTTTGACGCACAAGCAAGCGGAGAGACAGAATGGAGTCTTTTTAAGGCCACAATTTAATGCGAAACCAACCTTATACCCACCTTATAGTTTGTCAAAATTAGGTCCGCCGTTCGACCATTTTGGTACTATGGATCAATCAATTAAAAGTTTAAGATTTTAAAGCTTAAAATCATATTACACCATTATTAAGTCCAGTTTATTTTCTATTCTGAAAATTACCCTTTTGCTTACAATCATGTCACAAACATATATATAAACAAATATGCAATTAATAAAAATAAACGACTTAAATAATGTACATGCTAAACAAATCAATTAACATGTATATATTGATCCTAAGACTCCCATTGGTTTTCGAGCTAGGTACCAATGGATCACATACACCAATAATTGGTTGCGTAAGTCCAACGATAATAATATACAATAACACACATAATTGATTTTAATATGACGATACATATGGGGTATTCCCCAATTTTAGGTCTTCCCTAATTCCATAATTAATTATCTTTTAGTAATTTTAACTTGTCAAACAATTTATTACTAAAACCCTAATTAATTAGTACAAATCGCCTAATTATAGCATGTATTCAAAACACGTAACAATTACACCAAATTCATTATAATCCATGAAAAAACATGCATGTTTTCATAATGAATTCCCACATAGCACTTATTATAAACATAATTAAGTCTAAGGATCGCATATCAATTAATGACATATATCAAATATTCATTAATTTATCACATAAAAAATTACATGCATCTTAGGGTTTCTACAAGTTTTACAAAACTAAAACCTAATTAATTAAAAAAATGGGTAATCGACCCATATAATACAAATTAGGGTTTACAAAATATTTAAAACCCTAGAAAACCATAAACATGTAATAATCATTA
Organism: Artemisia tridentata subsp. tridentata; assembly: GCA_021014915.2. Classification (NCBI taxonomy): domain Eukaryota; kingdom Viridiplantae; phylum Streptophyta; class Magnoliopsida; order Asterales; family Asteraceae; genus Artemisia; species Artemisia tridentata. The sequence goes on along the minus strand of CP139509.1, from coordinate 99,703,165 downwards.
AAGATCCATTTTTATGTGTTTCGGTAATTAATTACACAGTATTAACGGCTCTGATACCACTGTTGGAATTTTTATATCATAACAATTATATATAAACATGTAAACATCATCAAAGCATGCAGCGGAAGTAAAGATCAAATACTTGTAATATAATTAACCGAATTAAAAGAATATGCGTACCTTAATGATTTCTAGCGAAACAAGAAATCAATCAAACAAGAACCAATTAAACCCTAAATTAGGGTTTAGTAAATTCGACTACCCCTTAGTCGAATGGGAAAAGATTACAAACAAAAGTATGTTTGTTCTTCGTTCTTGTACACACGTATTACAAGCGTTTCAATGAGAAAAACTAGGTTCTTGATTCACAAACAAACCAAACACTTGATTTGAGCTTTAAGAAAATCGACCCTAAGGGATTAGGGGGTTAGTTCGATCGGTTAAGCTCAAAGGGAGGAGAGAAGAAGAGAAGTTAGGGTTTGCAAGGAACCAAGATTAAGAAGAATGAACACAAGAGGCCTTGTATGTATACTAGAGTAATCTTGGTGACCAAGTTAGGGTTGGAAAACCCTCCCTTCTCCCATTCGGCCGATCATAGGAATCCTTGAGGGATTCTAGATCCTTTTTGGCTAGTTTCCTAATATCCGTCTCCCTTTAACATTTAACGACCGTTAGTCAATTCCCGTTAAGTACTAACTTCCGTTAAGTGTTTATTTGTGAATTTAATAATTAAACATAACTTATTATATTAATTATTAAAACATTGAAACTTATACGTAAAGTGTGCAATCCCGAAGTCTCGTGTTCGAATCCGGTCATACTTATATTAATTTATATACACAAATTTAACACTAATATCTATGACACAATCATATTGAACACATTAACAAACGAGTGACGTGTTGTTTATCTGATACACGATGTTGTTCCATGCACAAGTGGGAGAAATCTTATATTGTGTGCAAGGTACAACATATAGGAATATGATTTAAAGAACTGTCTTGACCGAAAGGTAAGAAACTAAAGTTCTAAATATGATTAATACACCTCTAAGTCTAGAAACACTTGTTGTTGAAATTTAACCTAAGTGAGACCTTGACTAGATTACAACAACAAGGTGAAATTCCATGATTACGTGAGACCGTACATGGATAATTACTGTTTCTAAATTAGATACCTATTAGAACAAGTGTCAATAAGGATTACAAGACTACTTCAAACTAAATATTTATGTATTATTGAACTGACATAAATAAATGGAGTAATCTAATACTACTTCAAATTTGAATATTTATGTATTCTTGAAATGTCATAAATATATGAAGTAATAAATTAACTCGAAATTACTATTGAAACCAAATTATGGTGTTCATGATTACTTTAGTTATACATATTTATACTTTATTGTAAAGCTATAAATATGATGTCTTTTAATTGTTACAGGACTTATTATAATATAAACTAAGACGTTAACTTGTTATGTCTTATTTATTAAGGCATATACAAGACGTCATTGAGTTGATCAATGATTTATAACGTATAGTGGGATTATAACAGTCTATGTCTTCTTGATTGAGACATGGACGATAAGTGACTTAGTTAAAAAGTACTTGTATTATAAAGCATGCAATTGGCTTGGAAAATCTATTTCACTATTAAGTTGGCTTAGTTGGTAAATAGGTAAGCCAAAAGGAGTATAGGTTTATCTTACATATTGTTAAATTGTCTCACAATATTAGTTCTAATAAAATACCTCAAGTTTGTGGTGTGTTCAGTTAGGAGAATCAAACTCTATTAGTATTGTTTGATTAAAGATAACTATAACTTCCTTCTTTCAAAAGTTATCAAGGTTAGAAAATTGAGTATAAGTTGTATATACTCAATAAGAATCCAACCTACAAGATTAATGAGACACCATTTATTATGGAATGTGATGAATCACATTAATTCTTAAAATTGAAGTTCTGAATTTGTTAAACTACTTATGAGTATGTTATTAACAAACTTAATGTAAGGAACTGTCAATACGTATTTGTAATGTCCCAAAAAAGAACAATTTTGTGTTGCTTTACTTGCTAAAGTATTTATATATAGTCTATAAATTGCAAAAAGCAAGTGGGAGGTTTTATCTTGAAAAGATAAAATTACAAGATACATAATCTTCTAAAAATACACTAGTAAATGTCATGATGAGGATTAAACATGTTAATGTTAAATCTCAAGATGATGGAATTCTCATTCATAGATCCGCAAGGATATCTCAAATATTTGAATAATATGTTGAGGATTATGAGTTACAGGATTATGGTAAACCTGCAGATCATTAAGATGAATTGCAAATATTGAATTTGGCAAATTACTCATACTATGAATGCTTTAGATGCATTCCATAAAGATAATTAGTTTTGGAAACTTAATTAATCTTGAACTCTATAGTTAGACTATAGAATGAAGATGAGTTTCTTCAAAGGGAATGAAAATCCTAGAGATTTAAATTTTTGAGTAGAAATCATAATGGACAATTTTGTATACATATTTAATGTGTGAAAAGATTATCAATCACACTTAAGCAATTAACTGCGATTGAATATTCTTTCTAGACACATTAAATGTATAAAGATTATGATTGTCATTCTTAGTTTCATTAATATGAAATTAACAATGGAATATCAAAACTCTTTCTTGAGTAATTACTTGTGCGAGGACGATAAGTAATTAAAAGGAGTATTTGAATTCAAAATAATATTTGGAAGTATACAAAGTGCAATAATTCATGAATGGATTAATGCATGCATCTAGGAGATATACTTATGTTTAATTATTAAATTCAGTTTTGATTTATAATTAAAATAAGATATTTCCTTAATATTTCTCAAAGCTAGTGGGAGTGTTATATTTATTTTCTTATTTCATATATGTTGTATAACATATAGGAAGTAACATTCCATAAGCATTAAATGTTAAGTCTTAGTTTAGAATGAAACTTCACTTAAAAATTTAGAAAATAAACATACAGCCTTGGAATATATGTTTATTATTATAAACATAAGCGGTAAAATAATTGATTCTAATAAAACTTGATATACTATTAGAAAGTCTAAATAGATACATATCTTTGAAAAGATATAACATGAATAAAATCTAAGTTTGACACAAGGATTTTTCATGTACATCATGTTATTTGTTGTATCATGCTTGATGAAAGATGATTTGTCAATATTAATATCTAATTGAAAGTTATTAGATAACTAAGTGTAATGGATATGGTTGGATATAGAATTAACATCCTGATCCTGGAATTGCTCCTAAATTCTAAGTATGAACCATATGGCAAATTGTTGCGTAATCGTTATAGCTGAAAAATCTTGAAAGATTGGAAGGCATCAATCATTATACAATGGATATTATAGTTTACAGAATTTTAAAGAGCATATTGTTGTTTGCATACAATGATGCTAATAAAATTGAGATGACACTCAATACTAGTCATGGTAGGATTTCATCCTAGTTAATGGCTATGTGTACTAGTTATGCTTAATTGTGAGCATAGTTGCATTATATATTAAAGAATTAGAATACTTTAAATGATGCGTGGGTTTTGCAACCTTACAACAGGTTTTACCTCTCGAGGGATCTCAAGAGGCTTACAACCCCACCAGGCAGTGTACCTGACCGATGTAGTATAGTGTAGTGGTAAGTACGGGGGATTGATCGTTCTCCACAGGGAATAGTGTTCGTTAGGTGTGAAAGGCTACTCTAATTAGGTCTAAGGGTTGAGGAAGATTCTTTTTATGTTTTTATATTTTATAAAAGCAAGTAAAATCTCGGGTTTTGAAGGAGTGGGCGGAATTAGTTGCTAGTCAACTAACCCAAATTACTACAAATGCAAATAAAATAAAATAACAAAAATGAAAAGTGGTGAGAAACTTATGTGTAGAGAAATGTGTTTACTTAGATTTCCTTACTCCCTAACTATCTTTTACCGGTTAATTAGTGTGTATTAGTCGCGTGGATGACGGGTGTATTCCTTAATACCATTCGTGGGGTGGCGTACTTACTTCCCCAAACTCTACAAGCTCCTACTTCACTCCTATGTCGAGCCGGCTAGGAAGCTCCTAACATGGGATCACTAGAATTCGCTTGTGCATTAAATACAACCATAAAAACCTTTAGTACGCGTTTGGTTCATGTTTCTTAAGACGTTCAAGCAAGTTACCGAATAGGAAGTTAGCCAGTTTTCTTAAGCCTAACATAGATAAACAATCATCCAATACAACTAATAACACACTAACAACCAATAATCAATAGCTAGGTTTCATTAGATCTAAGCAAACACAAGATAAAATTAGCCTAACATGTTAAACAAAAGACAAGCATAAGATAGAATCAAACAACACATAGACATATTGAATGATTAATTGATAACTTATCTTTCAATGAAACATGGAAGATCTCAAGGCAAAAAGCCCTGAAAAAGTAGCTAAAATCGTCTTAGGGTTTTATCCCAAAATTCCACACACTAAGCTCTCTCTTAATGACAAAAAATTAGAAAACTATATATAGACTTTGACATCTGACGGCGTCACCTTATGCATTGTGACGCCGTCACCTCGCCGCTTTTAGGGTTCCCGGATGACCATCTTGACGCCGTCCCTCTTTAGCTCTTCAAAAATCCATTCTGGCTTATCAAGGCTTGACGCCGTCGGATCATGAACGTGACGCCGTCCCCTTATGATTTAAGCCGTGACGCCCTTGATTTAGTTAAAGCGTGACGCCGTCAGAATTCTCATGCAAACTCACTGGCCCGTCATGAGTAAATTTCACATCCAACTTTTCTTGCCAAGGCATGACGTCGTCCCATGTTAATTGTGACGCCGTCAAGAGTAACTTTTAGCCGATTCTTGAGACTTTGCCGTTTTCTTCACTTTAATGCTCCAAAAACGTCCAAAATGCCTCCTTTTCCAGATTTCTCCTCAAAAGTACCTAAAATGACAAAAGGAACGATTTAGGGCAATATTTGATCAAATAAATACGATTTCGGGCTTAAATGACCCCTTAAAAGCGGTACACTTTTCGCTTCATCAAATACCCTTACACTTGAGATTTGCTTGTCCTCAAGCAAATGCGCTTTTATTCTAATCAAAATACAAGTTAGGGGTCATTTAATGCAAACATAAAAGTAATTACAACAAATATTCGTTCCACTTCAATCATAATAAGCACGGAGATTACATACTAGCACCTCACAAGTAGTGTTTAGATACTCACATCTCTCAAGTGTCATCAAAATAAATCTCATAAATGAAAACGGAAAATATCTCTCACTACCTGTCATAGCAAATAGATTACCATAGGCTTGGGAAAGGATCGAAAACCTCCTCCACTAGGCGTAAGCACCTAAGATAAACTATCAAAGAGGGCTTTTAAATGGGTTATAACGTTAGGTGTAGGGAAAAGGAAAACACGGTTTTGTTGGATAAAGGATATTTTACTGGTGGCGAGTTAAAGATCTTGATCAATTACATGTACTATACAATGTTGCTAAGCCAAGACTCGACTCGATCTTAAGCTAGAAACAAAATAACAAAATAACAAAAACATAAAAATAAACATAAAATGAAACGGGATGGTAGTCCGTATGTTTTTTCTATTTTTCATTTTCTCATTTTTTTTGTATTTTTCTTGATTTTTCGATTTTTTTTTTTTTTTTTTTTTTTTTTTTTTTTTTTGTGCATACACTCTTGCCCTACCATCCAAAATAATACATCATAGGGGCGTTGCATCCCCTTACACTTGAACTTTTACATAACTTTACAAATAACTATTCTAATGACTCGAATTAAGATAATCGAAAAACTTGGAGTACTTTTAAAATATTTAGCACATATGGGGGTAATAAATGATGTTCTTCCCCGTTACTCCATTACACTAGTACTTTACCCATGAGTCCCAATCGTCCCAAAACAATATGTACAAGGATATGACTCGACTTAGCAACCATGTAATCAACTAGATAATTAACTTGGGTTTAAACAAATGTTGTAACAATAATGCACTAAATATGAGTGCATACAAGGTAGGCTAAGGCGATTTGGGTGTACATTTAAGTGGGGTGTAACAAATTCTTCCTTTAAGTAAAATGCTTAAAGGTCGAAACGAAAAGATAGGCTCTGAGGGGTGTACTAGGGGTATCGTGTACTAAAAATGAGTACAACGCAAAGGGTGTGGGAGAATTACTTGACCAATGTAGCCAATGTAATTATAACAAAAACACAGGTGTAAAACAATGGGTTAATCCTAATGCCTCTTATCATGTAGTAAATCTAACTACACGAATGTAGTCTCACTTGTGGCCTCGGAATGGTCCTAACACAAGTTCTAGAATCTAAGTGCTACCGGTACACACATCATAGCATAAATGCTTTTCCTACCAATTCTAGGGGCGAACCTCACATATTTGGGGTGGAAAATTTTTTAGTGGTACGGTTTTGTGCTAGTCATATAACTCCTATCCATGAGACGCTCATTAAGACCAAAGTTTCACTCCTATATGTTGTAAAAAATTTTAAATTTGGCACTAAAATTACCTTAACAAGTATTTCTCTCAGTTTTATTACACATCTACTATTAAACAAACAAAAATCAAGCGCAATTGTATTCTCAAAAATCGTACTTTTACCCTCCCCTTACACTTAAGATGAACATTGTCCCCAATGTTCAAATGACAAATGTAAAAGCATAAAGTAAAAGAATGAAATCAAATACTCCCCTGATTCGCTCGTTGGATAATGAAATTACACGGTTAAATCTTCCTCCAAAGAGAATGTTGAAGCTCCATGACTAATGCATCGCCATAAGCTTGATTCAAAACATTTCCTTGTCCAAAATAACCTGTTGAACCTGAGAAAACAAACACGAAAACCTGCATAACATCGGCGGGATAAAATCTATATATAAGGATATAATGCTTGTGGAATGATAACTTTGCAGATTCCTGGAGATTATAAGTTGGAGATTTTAATAAAAACTTTTTATGAAAACAAAATTTTCAAAAATTTCTGGAAATTAAATCTGACGCCGTCAGGTTATAACCCCTGACGCCGTCAGAAATGACCTGACAAAAATTTTCATTTTAAGTTTCCGGAAAATTTCTTGAAAAACCTTTACCTTACTTCCTGGAAATCCTGCAAAACATCATTATGACTCGATACAAGCATTTGACTCAAACAAATACTAATATGTATGTTAATTTAATATTATTATGATTCATGTTCATTTGTGTTCTAATAAACCGATTTAGATTTCCCTTACACTTATCTTTTGCAAAATACCTTTATATGTAGTTAAGACGAAGTTAAAAACAAAATAAAGCATTTTCACAAATTAGTTTTGAACATGAATCAATAAGAATAAAAATTAAACACACATACGGAAACAAATAAAATCAAACAAACACACAAAGCAAATAAAACAAATAAAGCTTGGGTTGCCTCCCAAGAAGCGCTTGTTTTTGTTCGAGTCATGAGCCTGACTCTACCCTTATTTAATGGATAAAGGAGAGGTTTTCCCTACACTTAGGATTAAGTGCGGGTGATAGTAGCGATACACACCAGCTCGGTAGGAGTATGCCACGTGAGGAAAGAGTGGTGGATGAATTATATGCTCAAAGGGGTGTGCTCCTTTCATCATAACCTTACCTAGTTCACTTTGGTCAATGGGTGAATTAAAGTTTTCTCCTAAAAAGGGATCATTTTCTAACAACTTCGAGAGACTCCTAATTGGGAATCCATCTTGACCCAATAGACCCGGTTTAAACCCATAATGTTTCTTGTGATCAATCATGAATGGGTGATGTAGACATGTAAGGTCATTTTTCACTCCTATATTGTCTTCCTCTCTACAAGGCTTAGAGTCTACTACCTCCAACATAAAACTACCCGGACTATATGGTTTGATGGGTGGATCGGGACCTAATTCAATTCCTAAGTTCACATCTAAGGATGGAAGATTAGGTAACGGTTTTGGTTTAGGCTCCGGTTCATCAAAACTAGGAACTTCCATTGAACTAAAAGGAAGGTTATGACTACAAGTATTCAAACCTATTTCTTCTAGTTTTGTTTCTTCCAAAGGTTCTACTTCAATTGGGGTTCCTATAGTCCCTTCTACATCTTCCGGGTAAGTCACGGGCGGTGTGTGTGCCTCAAATGATGGTAGGACTTGTGGGGTATTTGGCGGGCTTGGATTTTCTACTTTATCATCCATCTTATCAAGATCACCTATATCCTCAACATGTGTGTCATTATGATCCAACCCTAACATTTTCCCAAGTATCTCAAGTGCTTCTCTAGGCATCTTAACTTCTATATCCGAATCATAAGGATCATCCTCAATATTATGACTGCTATATTCAAATTGCCCAAAAGATTCATCATGTGTTTCTTGAGATTCATCATCATCGATCATAAAACCTAGGTCTTTTTGATCAATGTGATCATGCTCGGCTAGATCCTCCATCACATCAAGATCACCTAAGTGTTCACCCTGTATTATGGTAGTGCCTAACCATGACATGCAGCTAGGTGGCTCAACTCTAACCATCTCAGAATCTTGGTTTGACTCTAAGTCCATGTCCTTGGAAACTAGGTCTTTTTGCTCATACGAATCCATCAATTCGTTCCACTTATGGGTCATCGTTAGGAAGCTTTCCTCAAAATTCATCCAAAGGGTCTTACTAAAAGGAATTGATCCAGATAATGATTGTCTAAGAGAAGTATCACATGCATAGAATTCATTAAACCCATCTAACCTTACCCCCAACTTTATTTGGATATCACAAAGATCACGAAACAATTCATAGGAATGATAGGAAACAAATCTCTTGGTGAAGTATAATTGTTCATCTATTGTCAATGATCTAAATGGAATTTCATCCGCCATAGTGACAAATGAAAATGGTTTTACAAACAAAGGGCACAAAGAAAAAGATAGACTAAAGAAAACCTAGAAAAATAAAATAAAAAATCTCACTAGAAAGGAATCTAGTGAGTAGACCTATAAAATAAAAATTCAACCTAAACAATAACTATTCCCCGGCAGCGGCGCCAAAAACTTGATGCGTGGGTTTTGCAACCTTACAACAGGTTTTACCTCTCGAGGGATCTCAAGAGGCTTACAACCCCACCAGGCAGTGTACCTGACCGATGTAGTATAGTGTAGTGGTAAGTACGGGGGATTGATCGTTCTCCACAGGGAATAGTGTTCGTTAGGTGTGAAAGGCTACTCTAATTAGGTCTAAGGGTTGAGGAAGATTCTTTTTATGTTTTTATATTTTATAAAAGCAAGTAAAATCTCGGGTTTTGAAGGAGTGGGCGGAATTAGTTGCTAGTCAACTAACCCAAATTACTACAAATGCAAATAAAATAAAATAACAAAAATGAAAAGTGGTGAGAAACTTATGTGTAGAGAAATGTGTTTACTTAGATTTCCTTACTCCCTAACTATCTTTTACCGGTTAATTAGTGTGTATTAGTCGCGTGGATGACGGGTGTATTCCTTAATACCATTCGTGGGGTGGCGTACTTACTTCCCCAAACTCTACAAGCTCCTACTTCACTCCTATGTCGAGCCGGCTAGGAAGCTCCTAACATGGGATCACTAGAATTCGCTTGTGCATTAAATACAACCATAAAAACCTTTAGTACGCGTTTGGTTCATGTTTCTTAAGACGTTCAAGCAAGTTACCGAATAGGAAGTTAGCCAGTTTTCTTAAGCCTAACATAGATAAACAATCATCCAATACAACTAATAACACACTAACAACCAATAATCAATAGCTAGGTTTCATTAGATCTAAGCAAACACAAGATAAAATTAGCCTAACATGTTAAACAAAAGACAAGCATAAGATAGAATCAAACAACACATAGACATATTGAATGATTAATTGATAACTTATCTTTCAAGGAAACATGGAAGATCTCAAGGCAAAAAGCCCTGAAAAAGTAGCTAAAATCGTCTTAGGGTTTTATCCCAAAATTCCACACACTAAGCTCTCTCTTAATGACAAAAAATTAGAAAACTATATATAGACTTTGACATCTGACGGCGTCACCTTATGCATTGTGACGCCGTCACCTCGCCGCTTTTAGGGTTCCCGGATGACCATCTTGACGCCGTCCCTCTTTAGCTCTTCAAAAATCCATTCTGGCTTATCAAGGCTTGACGCCGTCGGATCATGAACGTGACGCCGTCCCCTTATGATTTAAGCCGTGACGCCCTTGATTTAGTTAAAGCGTGACGCCGTCAGAATTCTCATGCAAACTCACTGGCCCGTCATGAGTAAATTTCACATCCAACTTTTCTTGCCAAGGCATGACGCCGTCCCATGTTAATTGTGACGCCGTCAAGAGTAACTTTTAGCCGATTCTTGAGACTTTGCCGTTTTCTTCACTTTAATGCTCCAAAAACGTCCAAAATGCCTCCTTTTCCAGATTTCTCCTCAAAAGTACCTAAAATGACAAAAGGAACGATTTAGGGCAATATTTGATCAAATAAATACGATTTCGGGCTTAAATGACCCCTTAAAAGCGGTACACTTTTCGCTTCATCATTAAACTATAAAAGGTTTGATAGTTTAATTGTCATAAATTCGTGGTTGAGGATGTCACGCATTTTATGAAATATTATGTGGCAATATCAAGATAGTTGAATGCACACATACAAGAATTTCACTAATTGAATTCTTGAAATAAGTATTCTCAAAATTCCGATAGATCAAAATTAGTTGATTTATGTCTTGTCAACAAGTATGATTGACATGACTTGAGGCATAATTCATTAACTAGAATTATCATGCATTGATCTATTTTAGTATTTGGATAAGGGATGTTAAGCAATTATTATTTACAATGAATTAAAGTACTTGGTACGTTTGTTTTCATTAATAATAGATTGTATCCTATATTTGCATGTTTAAATCCGTGAATAACTTATGTTATTCTAAATTGTCCGTTGTCGATTAATGATATGGGAATATCATTAAATTAAGAAAAATCTGAGTATTGGTAGAATATACTTGAAAGTATATTGATGCGTTGACATGCCAATTTCACATGATATTCAATGAATTGAATATAGGACTTATCCCGACTTCATGAGTTTACTTTATGGATCTTGTCATCAAGTAAATCATGTATATATAGTTATCCTCAGACTTGAGATACCAGATAACTGTCATGGATGTAGTGCATTTCTGTGAAGCAATTTACCACTATACGTAACTGGTAGCTATAAGGATTATTTTCAGGAATGTTGCAAAGTTCATGGGTTAGGCTCGTAGTCAAGAGAGAATTTGTTCCTTCAAATTTGTTTGAAGTTTAATACTGATGGGCCCCTCGTAGGGTTGACAAGATGTTTGCGTGCGCACACCCAAGATCTCCCCTGAATATGTTCAGAAGATTTGGTAATCTTGCTCAATCAGAAACAACGAGAAACAGAATGGTTAATAAAGAATGAATGAGATCCATATCTTTATTAATGTAGTATTAGAAACAAAAGGATAAGTATGATGATGAATTATCAAATGGTTTTTCTAGGAGACCACCACCCGAGTTGTACTAGGGGCATTGGCGTGTTGCTAGACGCTAACCAATGTCATTACACTCTTAATAGATGTCCAAGTGGGAGCTGTTAGAGTTTGTGGACAAAATATTAATCGTGTATGACTAGAATCGAACTTGGGACCGAGGGATTGCACACTTTACGTATGAATGATTAATGAAGAATAATTAATATATATATATATATATATATATATATATATATATATATATATATATATATATATATATATATATATATATATATATATATATATATATATATATAAATGTTATGTATTTAATTATTTGAACACGAAATAACGACTAACGGACGTTAAGTAATTAACGGGAATTGACTAACGACCGTTAGTGAATAAAGAAAGGACTGTAGGTGAAATTACAGGACAAGAAGGTTCCGGAATTCCCTAGGGAAGTGATGGGCCGATCGGTTGGAGGGTTTCCAAACCCAATTCTATACCAACTTGTTCTCTAAGTTTCCTACTCTATAAATACAAGGCTTAGGGGTTAGGGTTTCATTTATTGTGCACTCTTGCTATAACCCTAAACCTTTCTTTTCCTTCTTCTTTGCTAGATCCGATCGATCTTAACCCTAGGGGGGATCGATTCTTGTTTTATTAAACAAAGTGTTTTGGTTTAATATTGTGTTCTTTTACTAGCATAAAACATTAATTGGTTATAGTACGTGTGTACAAAACCTTGGATATTAACTCACTATAGTTAATTCCTCTTGGATTGAGATACAAAAAGGTAAGGGGTATCTCGGTAATCCATTTGATTAATTAAAGAAGAAGATTTAAAGTATTGATCTTTGTTCTTGCTATGATCAAAGGTACGTGTCTTTAACTTTCGGTTAATCTCTTATATGTTAAATATTGATCTTATGCTTTTGCTATGTGCTTTGATGATGTAGAATTATTTATATAATTGTTATGGTATTTAAATTCTAACAATGCGGGTACTAAGAAAAACTAGTAACTCTTCTCTTTCCGCGACTACCACTTAACACATGTATTTGCTATGTGTTTTAGTGTCGTCTTAAGTTCTTGTTAAAATTTGCTAAAAATTAGATAGTAACAAAGTTTTATCTAAATAAGTAAAAATAGTTTAAGTTGTCAAATTCTTTAGAACACAATAAGTTTACAAGCACTAAACAAGTTTTTTTCTTATCTTAACTACTTATAATGTAAAAATGGTCAAGTGAAAAGTGGAAAACTGAAATTTCAGTCAACACCCATTTTGCCCTTGTCAATGAATGAAAATCGAATGCTTGAAGTTTGGAAAGTATTCAATGCAAACGAGAAGGAAAGTTGACATAGAAATGCAAAATGGAAAGTATTCAATGCAAATGATAAGTCACTCAATGCAAACGATTTAGGAAATCATTCATGCAAGAAATGTTAGGAAACATTGCTGGACTATTGGAGACAATGCAAACTATTGCTGGAACATGTTAGGAAACGAAAACTGAAATTTATAGAAGGAAAGTCTGACTTTTTATATGCCATTAAAGTGAAAAATAGAAATGAAAGGCTAGACAGAGGTGGTATACTTCTTGCCTTCTATCACACACATCAAAGCAAACACACACACACACACATGTATAAACTCTCCTCTTTCTCCAACCTAAAACACACACACACTACCAAACCCTATCTTATAGCTGCCGCCTCCACTTCCGCCGGACGTCACCTTCGCCGGACCTCACATCCGCCGGACGTCAACTCCGTCGGATCTCACCTTCGCCGGACCTCACCTCCACCGAACCAAACCACCACCACTGAAACCCACCCTCCTTCGAACCCCGCACGTCCACAGCCGCCCTAAAGTTTTCTCAATAGATCTAAAGTTTTTAAAGGGTTTTATTATTGTTTATTGACTTTTCTTGATAGATCTAAATGTTTTTTTGCGTTTTTTGTTATAGGAACACAAGCTGCCGCCGCCACCGTGGACTCGCCGGAAACGTAGCCGTCGCCGCTGAGCCGCGTTTTATTGAAGGTTTTAAGGTATTTTTTTTGTTTTTTTTGTTTTCTAAATCTTTGTATTTCTTGAAGGCTTTCTTTTGCAGATTTGTAAATTTTATTATGTGGATCTAAGTTTCTATAACATTTTGGGTAATTTTAACAGCTGTCGCCGCCACTTTCTTACCGGATACTTCCTGTGCCGCCCCCGCTTTCTTACTGCTGCCATCGGGAACCACAACTATTGCCGGAAAATTTTGATTCTTTATCAGATCTGTTATAAAGTTAATGCAAATATCATTGTTTATTTTGTTGTATAATTTTGTTTGTATGTTTAATTAATATTTATGATAAAGTTAAACTTTTTTATTCTGTTTGTGTTACTTTTGTTGCTTGAAGTTTATGAAAATTTTGTATATTGTTTTAGTAGATTTATTTGTATCTTTTGGGTGTCTAAATCTTTTTGTTATTTTATTTGTGAATTTTGTAATTTTGGTAAAGTTGATGTGCAGATACTAGCTATTTATGGTAAGTAAAAAAAATTGACGTAAATTATTGTTATTTTCTTTCTAAATTTTGTGTATAAATTGTTGAAATTGTTTGGTAAATAATGTACCAAGAATTTATTTAAAGAGAAACGTTTAAAATTTGAAGTTAGTTGATATTTTGTAATGTTTTTTAATTCCAAACTTGTAATGTTTTGTAATTTTGAAAGCGGAAGTGTATTAGCTCTAAAAATTTTGAAAGGTTAAATTTCTGTGATAGTTTTTAACACTTCTAAATTTTTGATATATTGGAAATTTTGAAATATTAAAAGTGTAAACTCTTTTAAATTTGAATTACAACAAGTTTTGAAATCTAAGCTTTTAAAATTCTATAAACTATTTAAGTAAACTACAGTATTTAAGTGAACTAGCAATGTTTTGAAAATTGGGTCTTTAATCGACCCGGTCGAATCACGGGTCTCCGGTTATACCATCGGGTCAACCCGGTCTTCCACAAAAAATAAATTTATATAGATTTGGAATGATATGAAAAAAATGTATATACATATATCTCGAAAACCGGGTTGATCCGGGTCACTTCAAGCCCGACGGGACTAACCGAGTTTCAAATACATAAAAACCGGTTTTATTTGACCGGAACCGGTTCAACCTGGAACCGGCCGGGTCGAACCGGGTTTCAAAACGTTATGTTTAATCATCAAATCTTCAAACTTTTTCGTTTATAATGCACAAACTTTTTATCACTACAACTATCTGCCGCTATAAAATCCCGTTGCTATGCACGGGTATTAGTCTATTTAACTTTAAAAGAAAAAGATGGATATTGGATTTTGACATATTGTAAAGAAGTCAATAAAGATGGTGAACTATGTACGCGTGCTATATGTGCTATACATTGACAAAAAGTTAAATATTAGCTTATATCATTTGGCACACCTATCATTCAGAGCAAGGTGTAGTTGATGTCATAAGCGTAAGATTTTAACTTATAACATTTATGTAACACACAACATGAGAAACACATTTGTCAATAACATTCTTATAACACGCCCTAAAAGGAACCCAGTTGCTAACCAAAAAAGAAAATACAAACACATATAACCCACGTTATCCCAATGTCAAAAACCTTATAACACAAAGGGACGATGCAGTTATAACCGTTATAGGTATCATTATAGGTGCACTTTTCCTATAACATGGTGTGAAAGTCATGGTACAATTTAATATGTATTTCCCAGTTTACAAACTTGATTTCTATTTTTTTTTCCACGCAATATTTAAGCTCGTTTGAAATGCTGTCAAATTGTTCTTTTTTGGTGTGCTTAGAATCACTCTACTTACACATTTGCTTATTAATGGAGATCAACAAACAAAGCTAAAGAAATTTGCTTCCAGGCTAAATCATTTTAGTCGTTACGATTCTCGACAGTTTGCGATGCACTCAATCCACCTCGTCGTCATATACCAAATGAGAATTCAGTACCTGCTTCCCTCTTTTAAGCATGGCACAAGACTAAAATCAACCCCAAAATGTTTCATAGTCTTAATACATTACAACTTTTCAACAACATATATACTAACATAAAATTTGAATTGTGTTCATATACCAGGAATAACAATACTCATCTTCACTCTCTAAACTCTACAAACATCTGTACCTTTCTCCTTTGACTCCCTCAAAAACACTTACAAACTAAGCAAAAGACAAAATGTCCAAAATGCTCATTTTTTTCACATTACCTAAAGAATAACAACGTGCCAGGAACAAAAACAGGTTATAACCTTATTGAAGTTACCCTTATACTCAATGTTGGCATTCGACGCTTGTCGAAACCAACTCATAATACACAACATTGCCTTTCGTATTCTGCGTTTTTCATCTATACTTGTGGGGGTCGATGTGTGGGTAGAGTCCCAAAATGTGCTCTGGCATGAAATCGTGTCGTGTCAAGATACCAACAATTGGTGGCCTCTGCAAAATTATGACATAGTATCTATTAGTGTTGCGTTTGTGAAGAATATATGTAAATAAAGAACAAAGGTCAATTAACCCACATTAGAAGTATCAATATTGACCATTTTACTTTCAGAATATGTGTCAATTTTGGTGGTGTTTTATGCCTAACAGGTCAAACGATTAGAATACAACTTTTTGGGGAATGGGTCAAATGGGTCAAATGGGTCAAACGGGTCGAAGTCAACCAAAGTGTATTTTTAGTAGCATATATAGCATCATATATCAACTTGTATTTCTATAAGAAAAATATTACTGATATTATTTTCTCCAAAAGGTGAAGAACACTAGGATCACTGATATTATTTTATAAACCAAATTTGATACGCTAATTATCTGTAAAACATTTAAAAAATTTGGAGAAATAGTGACACGCCCGCACCCAAATTACCCGTTTCAACCCAAACCAAAATTACCCATTTTGACCCATAAATCAACCTACCCATTTTGCCACAAAATACAAGGAGGTAAGATCAATAAGATACATAAGCTAAGAGAATGAAGGAAAGAAAAAAGGTTACCCCAGGAGTCTTTGGCACCACACATAAGTGCCTAAGACCGAGCTCCCTAAAAGCAACCGCAACTTAGCCAAAGACATTGTCTCCACAACAGTATACGGTGATGTATTAGTAATAGGATGAAGATCAACATACATCTCCATCTACTCAGGCTCAATATCCAAATCCTCAAGTTTCAACCCTTTCCCAGAACCAGCCTTTGCAAAATCAAATTCATGGTACCTCTTTAACGTTTGGGCTCCACTCAAACACCTATGTTCTGTGAATATCTTCCATTTGAGCAAAACAAGCAAATTAGACCTCAAAACAAGCCCACATAGTTCAGGAGCATCAGTAATAGGCGGCTCATCAATCACTGGAAAACCATTATGTGACGTCATTCTTAAAGAATGTAATATGTTACCAACTTTCTCAACACCCGAGAAAGTTATCAAAGGCCCGGAAACGACATCACTCGCAACCAAATGTCTCATGTATGGTTCGGCATGGGCTTCCAGAAAAGGTAATCCTTTCATTATCACAATTTGATCATACACTCCTTTGTTGAAACAATCAGCAACGGTTTTCGAAATAAGGAGAACAAGCATCATCAATGGAAGCATTAGTAGATTATTAGTGAGCTCCAGAAGTATAACACAAAGAGAAACCGTCATTCTCATGGTGCCACCAAGAAACGAGGCAGCTCCAAGTAAGGCAAAGAGACCGGCATCAAGATTAGCAATCGGGTGAAGGAGTCTCCCAACAAGACGCCCGTATGATGCTCCGGCTAAAATGACGGGAATAAAAAGACCAGAAGGAATAGCAATGCCGTATGTTATGATACCAAGAAAGTACATTGCAAAAAAGAAGAAAACGAGACTAGATATGCGAAATTCATTTACATTTAGAGAACTGAATAAGCTTCTAATGGCATCATCATTTGTGGTGAGTAAAAGAGAAGCAAGATCATTATAGTGACCATCTGGACACTGAAAGCTTTTATAACTTCCTGAACGTCCTTTGGTGGGACATTCTTCTTTTATATTATCGGGGCAAGGAATGCACTTTGCAAGCCAGGGAACACCATACGCACAACAAGATGTAAGGACCGAAATGATGATGACCAAAAGCACCCTAAAAGAAGGACCTCTCCTGCGAAATAGTTTTAACAACCAGCAAAAGCACCTTAGAGTAATCATACAAAATAGCAGCATGCATCAACATGGATCTTAGGGTATTTATACATGTGTTTAAAAAGGATAATGTGATATAGAATTATCAGAATTAGATGATCAGATGTAAGAGTGGTTGTCGCGTACTTTTTATTAACCAATTGTTTTAGGTGTTTGACAACTTTTGGCTATTTACTATAAAATTAGAGTAGTAGATGACTAAAAAGGACATTCTTGTGAAGAAAGAAGATTGTCTTGTGATATCTGAATAATTTTAACATAAGTTTAAAACAAGGAGTGATTAGGTTATTTTAGTTTACCCAATAATAATTAATTCTGTTGCAGCTATGAAACTGATTGTCTAAAACCAGTTATTTAGCCCCAACATAATCAAAAGCAGAATCTTTTATCCACTAAAATCTTTTTATTTCAAAAAGAAAATTCAAAGATTTACTAAGTTCTTTAAAATTGTTTCCTTAACAAACATTAAGAATGCGACATTGACGTATGCATATTTTCTAAAAGATGAAAAGAAAATGAAAAGGGCTTACTCATTTATGATGCTATAAGTACGCAAGACCTTGTCAACAAGATAATTATAGATGCTTCCGAAAATACCTCCAATAACTCCAAGTAGTATGATGGCGAGGAGATCTATAGTGTTATAAGAAGGTACCGCATTATTGATATTGAACATGATGAGACCTCCTTCCCCAAATAATCCACACGTTTCGTTTTTACAATACTCTATGAGAGACTTCAAAACCACAGCAACTACAGCAGTAGTGAAAAAAGTTCTCCACAGAAGAGCGCTTCGCCACCTGTAAGATGTTGGGAATAAGATTTAATTACCCGAAAAAAGAGCGATTCTGCATTAGCTCTCACAGCCTAATGAATCTCATGCATCAACTCTTTGTTATTATTACACAGATGCAAAACCAACTTATATCTGATTAAGTAACATAACAGTACCCTTACCCCTAATTCTTTGTTTACTATGAAGTTCTCAATAAGTTTACATAATATCAATGCTACATTATAAAGCATTTGAGCCTCTCATTAAAAGGCCAATTAAATGCAACTAGTGATCATATATTTAACTTTTTTTTTAAAATTTCAACCATGCAAGTTTTATTCAGAACTACTTCAAATTTTTGAATAGTTATCAGATATCTTGTGACTAGAGATTAAAAATGAACATTAAACATAAAATTAGTATAGAAGTGGTTGGCACTATGGGTATCCGGCCTGTAACAGTCAAATCGATATATTTTAGAATTTCAGATAAAATGGTCACCAACTTGTATCTATGATGTAGAAAAAGTTTGATTTTGTTTTTCAACAAAATTAGGGTATGATTGTAAATTTGTAATAATATTGTTTTTTAATCATATTCAAAACGTTCTGCTTGATAAAAATCAATAAAAGAGAAGACAGAAGGAGCTTAAGATAAAGCCTGACCTATAACCCCCATTTTTACCATTGCTGAAATTTTCCCCATTTTGACCCGTTACCAAACCTGCTCATTGTGCCTTCTCTAAGCTCAATATCTCATATTCTTAGTTATTTCATTGAATAAAAGTGTTTTTTCCAAATCTATTTTGTAATTATTTTCAGAGAGAGAGAGACCGACCATGAGGCTGCTTCCTCAAGAGCAAAGAGGACTCCACCAACGGGGGCACGAAAGGCAGCAGCAACACCAGCAGCAGCTCCACATGTAATCAAATCCCTTCGGTCCCTATCATTTTTGAAGTATCTAAGCCAATTCCATGTCAAATGGTACTTGCGAGAACCTCCCTGTCCAAGTAAGTTGGCTATGCAAGCCCCAGTGTGAACCATGGGTCCTTCCTTTCCCACAACAAATCCAGCAGCAACTCCAAAAATTGATCCAAAAATCTGATCAAATATATTATTATCAGATTCAGGTCTTTCAAACTTACTATGAACATAATTATTTAAATTTATATTAGTCTCTCATGAGGATAGATTATTATTAATTGTTACATTGTAATTATTTTAAATTATAATTCTGAATCCTCAATTGTTGCATTATAGCGCATTATAGCAGGGCCAATGTGGCATAAAGTCGCATTCTGGGATAATTGACTGCTTGATGTTTAAGTCTGAACACATGTGGCATTTTGAAGTGAAAGTTAATGTGGTTGTTTAATACATCGGCATCTGATGTGGACATGACAAGCCTTAATTCCTAACGTGACCAATCATACAGCACTTTACAGTTGTGCATGTGAAATTCAATATTTTGTCTTTTTATATTTTGTTTCTCCACATTTTTCTGTGTCACACTTTTGATGCGGAAAGTAATGCAAATGTGGCACGCGTAGATAAAAATAGAGTCAAGTACAAAGAAAAATAGGAGTCTCAAGTACTTCTTGGTTATTGGGGTAATTATAGGTCTTACAAGGACATCTAGTAAAAAAAAAGTAAGTTATTGCCTCATTAGCATCTTAACTATGATCTTAACAACGGACGCTTGGCTCTTCACCATTAAACTTCCCAAAGTCAATATGTATTTGGATCATGGTCAAAATTGGTTTCTAAGACTACAGAAAATAGTCCAAAATCTTGATGCCTTTCAGAACATATGCAAATTAAGTAGTAAACCGAGGTTCATAAAGTAATGATTGAGTTTATGTTGGTACACACCTTTACAAAGAGGGTGCTCGGAGCCAGAATGGAATGAGCATCTACACCATTCAGATAAGCTTTAACCTCGGGTATACCAGAACCAGCTGCTGCAGGTGCAATATAAGCACATAGAACTGCAGCACAGGTTGCAAGAACCACATTACAACCAGCTAATGCAGCAAATGCCTGATAATACCTGCACTTGAAATAACAATAATTCTTAGTCACTTCATACCTATATAAGCCACTTTTGAAACTTGTAATTAAAACCAGTAGCAAAAACTTAATTTTAAAAAAGCCCTACAGCAAATCAAAGTTTACATTTAACCCATCCATGAAGACGTATGACTTATGTATAAAGAGACCAAAAATGTTACATTAACAAAAGGCATAGGGTAGTTATATTTTAGGCTTACTTTTGATTAAGCATAAGATTGCCAGTGAGAAGAAGCTTGAAACCAGCAATGTTCTCCACTGCAATGTTGTTGAAAAAGGCCACAAGCCCCGTAGATAAACCTATAAGAAGCACCAGTGTCCATTTCATGAAAACGTATTGAAATATCTGCACCTTCTTCCTAGATCTCCAATCTTGTTTAAAAAGATCATTTTCTAATATCCTGCAGAAATAGTCAATCAGACGAAAAGTTAAAACATAAAGACCCTTCTGTCTCAATATGTAATAAAAAACATCACTAACACAAAACGTATATTTGATCTAGTAACCAGCAACTGACTCATGCTTGGCATCAAATCATGGCAGTACGAAAATGCTTCTGATGACATCAGAGAATAACTAACCAACCACAATCGTATAAGATTTATGAAGTATAGACGTATAGTCATGTTTCCATGTGTTAACAAAGGTTGGCACCAAATTGCAGCAAAATGCTAACATCAATTTCAGATACATAAACCACACAGCAAGTAAATATCTTTTGTTTCCTCATTAACAAAAATCTATTATATTCAAATTCGCGGATTTAACTTCTCCATTATCTTTTTAACAAAATAGTTAAGATCACGAGGTTCAACAAAACTGCAAAAAAGTTGACTGATCCGGATAAGATCCAATATTTGATATCCTTATTCATGAGTCACAAATATCAGATTCATATTATTTTCATCATTCAACTCATTCTAAAGTAAAGGTCATCCTGGTGATCATGCTAACTAGATCACCAAAAACAAATCATTCCTTTCTGCAATCAAAAGTTTTAAATACCCAAAAAGCACTTTTGCTTTTTTGTCACTTTTGAATGTTCATTTTCCCTTTTAGCATATTCAATCATCATCTATCAAACAAATCCACTAACTTTAACCTCATAAATAAACATCAATAAATACAAACACTAACAACAATTGTCATCAAGCAAAATATAGAAACCCGAGCCACACTTTTACTGAACTAACGCGTAAAGACTACACAGAGCACCCCGCAAAACCCATAAAACCAGCCAAATCACCAAACCTCCTAGAGTCTAGATTATAATACAGTTTTGCAGGATTTAAACTTGAGACCTCTTTAAACAATCCACTTCCTGTATTTACTCTTTGATCACCCCGCAAAACGCATAAAGCAAGCCAAATCACTAGCCCTCTTCTCTTTAAAAAATCTCATATCATATACCGAGTATTCACTTTTTATTTGATGAAAACATAAATACAGCACAGATCACCCCGCAAAACCAGTCAAATCACTAGCCCTCCACAATTCCCGGATTACGAGACATTTTAGCAGGAACTGAACTTAAGACCTCTACACGATATCCCAAATCCCATATGATAAAAACAATAAGAAAGTAAATAAAGAAACTTACTCATAATCAAGAGACTCAATAGGACTAACATTAGCACCAACAATAGCAATTTGAGAAGTAGTATTAACTCTACTTTTCAAAAGCAAAGGCTCTCTGATCATCATACTATCACCACCATCTTCCGTAATTGACTCATTTCTTGACATCTTTTCACCTCCATC
This sequence comes from Artemisia tridentata subsp. tridentata, assembly GCA_021014915.2. Taxonomy (NCBI): domain Eukaryota; kingdom Viridiplantae; phylum Streptophyta; class Magnoliopsida; order Asterales; family Asteraceae; genus Artemisia; species Artemisia tridentata. The sequence continues at coordinate 99,680,770 of CP139509.1, read as the reverse complement.
TTCCATAATTGACCCATTTCTTGACATCCTTACACCTCCTCCTTCACTTTCAATATCAGCATTATTATCCATCTTCACTACACCAAAAACCTTAAACCATCAAAACTTAAAGAACCCACAAAGCACAAGTTATAAAAACTTAATATGAAGCAAAAAACTTACGTGATATACACTCAAGATATTAGAAGTGAATCTTGAGTGTTTTTTATGTTAGAAAGAAACTATGTGAAGGGAAAAGATGTGATTGGTCGATGTTTTTAAAAATAATTTTGGAGAGATGTGTATTGGATGAATTATTGGAAATGAGAAGGAAAGGAAATTACTTCACGAATCTTAAAATGTAGAAACGTGAATGAATCAATAACTATTTATATATGTCACTAGTTATAATGCCCGCGCACGCGCGGGGTTTTTTATAAAATTTTTAATAATGTATTTTTATTTATTAAAAAACAAATAGCTTATTTTTGTTTTTTGTTTTTATTATGTTTCTTAATTTTGTTTTATAATTATGCTAGTTATAATACTCGGGTTTTGACATCAAGTTTTTATTGTGTATTAATTTCGAATATATTGTTGAAGTTTACACTTTTTCATTTAATTTGTTAGAGAAATATTTAATTAATTCGTAGTTTTGCTTTTATATATTATTATTTTCAATGTTTAATTTTATTTGTTTGTTATTAATGTTATTATTTGCTGGGAATATTTGTTTTGGTGAAGTTTTCGATGTTATGATAGGTTGTATGACACGCATTGAAGATTATGTCAACAATATCGTGTTTGGAAGGCAATGATTTTACTAAAAAATTGCGTTGCCATATTGCAGGGCATATAAGCTCGCCCTGAAGGGTGAGCATGACTTATAATTATCGTTGACATATTTTACTATAGCAAAAGAATGGTGGTAAAAAATGGTTGAAAATTGTACATTTTGAAAGAAAATGTTGTACATAAAAACTTTTAAATTTCTGTAAATAAATTATTAGATATTAGTGATCGAAGGCAAAATGAGCGCCAACATAATAGGATTTCATCCATATTCCGATCAAAGAATCAAAGAAAGAATGTTTCAGTTTTAGATAGCAATCAAAGAAAGAAGATTTCAGTTTCATATATTGTTTTGTATTGTTTGTAAATTTATTATAATTTGTTGGTTTTATAGTAAATTTGTTGTTGACTTTGAAGCGTGTTAGAATGTACAGATGATACTTAAAAATCATTCTATATGACATAAGTATTAAATACACTGTTTTATTGCAATAAGATAGTTGATATTTGACAACTTCACCATCAATAAGCTCGAGTTGATCATGAAATTTTACAGGATTATCTAACGAAATGCTGATGGGCCGAAGCATCGTGAGTGAACCATGGCTGCATTTGGTATGTATAATTTCATTGCATCAACTAAATACTTAAAATCCGAGGGTCCAATACATTTACCTTCAAATAACAAACAAAAATCCATGTTAACAATTCTAATGTTAATCTTATACATTTAAAACAATAATTCATGCTATCGTCGTAGTAGTACTTACACATATCCCTTCTTCATTTGTGCCCGCCAATGTTAATAAAAGACCTACAAACTAAACATTGCTACGATTAAGATATTCCAATTGGAGTATTGTCTGATATACATTTATTATTTATAAAGAAGCACAAACCTCGTAGTCCACCGGCAGTTTCAAACACGCGTAAGCTCAGCAAGATAGCAAGTCTGTCATTAATTTTTCCGCATCTGTTATCAAATCCATACCACCTTCCATGAGCTCGTAAGCATTCTACATGAAACAATCACAAAAACAATCAAATGCAAAAACACGTATTGGGTAGTAACCGAGACTTAGGCGTAAAGCCTTATAAAGGATGCTATTGAGAGTGGCGAAGCGACATTATAACTTAATAAAAATGAAAGTTATATCCGAATTTGATTGGTAAAGAGCCATTTAATATGGTACTGTACCATTTTACCATTCATTAAAAATATGCATTTACTTTAAAAATATGCTATCATTTTATTTAAAAAATGAGTGAAAGAAATTGTTTTTGAGGATGATGTTGTTACATTATAACTTTTAACTCTTTTAAAAAACCAATCTTACCCGTATTCCCTTAACGTGTCCACTTTGTCACTTCTTGCTCTAGGATATGCAACAAAATAAGCTTGAGTTGTGATGCCAGGGTACTCATTCAAGGCATCACTGAAATACTTCTGCATAGATGGCTGCAACTTTAAAGTATTTCAGTGACCAACCAACATGATGAAGATTAAAGATTCGGTACTATCCGTTTATAAGCAAGCTTACCTCATCTCGATTACCAAATATCACAGAAGCATTAGAAGTAGGATTATTCAACATTCCTTCCTCTGTCAAAATGAGAAAAGAAACTTGATAACTCTATGAAAGGTGGTCATACTTGTTGGATGCGATAATAAAATTGTACGTTTTCAAATTCAGGTTTGTTGAGAACCAATTCAAGGACTGGTTTTTAGTTCACTCTGAAACAAATGTCCAGATCACATTTTTCGAAGACGAATGTCATCTCAAGTTGCTTTCCTTTCGACTAAGGTTATTGCATTCTATCCCAATCTGAAGGGAAAAAAAAAAAAAAAATCAGAAAGAAATAAACCGTTAACAAAAATATTGAAGGAAAATGGTGGCGGAGGCGGTGGTGCAACAGACTCCAACAGTATAGATTTTGACAGCAGAGGCACAAAATGCGGTATATTCAGATGCCCTTCGATTGGTTGATTTTGATAAATGAACTTCTAAAAGGGCTGTTCGGGAATGCTTATTACTTGTCCATTTGTTATCTTTCTCAAATGTGAACCACCTCCAATGGAGGCACAAGCTTCTTTACTTTTCCAATCCAACTCTAGATATTTACATGTAAAAAAGCTTGTGCGTATTATCATGCCTTCTATAAAACAGCCTATTTGGCATAAATAAATCCAATAGCTTTACCCAAACACCCGCTAATACTTGACTTTAACTATGTAACAGATTTACCCCTATGACTTGATTAGATGTTTTTATAACCTGAAGGCTAGACTTTGTTTTTTATACTAAAAGTGGTAAATAAAAACAAAATATGCAACTTAATACCTTGGGAAGACCAGGGGAACTGTATTTGAGGCGTTACAATTGCCAACTAAGGATGACCAGTCGATGATATTTTTGGCATTCCATCTTCACCATCTACAGACACACACAACAAAAAAGAAAAAACAAAGTTCAGTTTTTAGCTAGTTTCGAGCTACTTAATATTTACCTAACATAGCAAGCTTAGGAAACTCATGCTTATTGGACGTGTGAACAGATGTAGGAGTACGGCCAGAATTTTTGGAATTTTCAATGCTGCACATATAAAACAATCATCACATTTCTTTCAGCAACTTTTAAAATATCATCTTCATTGTATATAACAGCAAACATTATTATCCTCGCTGCCACAACCTATTGAATCTCAGCATTGGCAATGGGTCAAAAAGGCTTCTGGATAAAATGAACCATAACGGCTGTCACATGGATAAGTAAAATTTCCACCTCCACCTGCAAGATATAAGATAAATCGAATTGAATTTTACCTGTCACATGTACTCCTCCCCGAAGCTCATGACCAACTCATGGTATACCAGTTCTGTTCTTATAACTCTTCATGTTGCAGACACCAGAATTAAATTTTGTCCTAGCGTTATTATGATACAACATTATCAGTAATAACAGTCCCTATAGCAATCAATTAGGAAATATCAATAATAGGAAGCATTTCTATAGTTTTTTTATGTTGAGACCATAATTCAAGGTTGGCTTGGCAATCCGACATTCTAATTATTGATCTCAGCAGCCTAAATTACGACTCTCTTGATCATTATTCTGTACAAACATTTATCAATATCGGTTTAAAGGTACCTAGCTTCTGTGCATTTTTTAATTCATCCGCAAACTTTGCATATCATGAAACACTTATCTATAAGTATGCATTAACTTGACAGTTTTATATGAAACAATATCGGTTTAAAGGTACCTAGCTTCCTAATCTTGTCATTGTTCTTTAATCGAGCCAATTCATGTTTAAGCAGAAGCAAGATAAAAAGCTATTTAGTCTGGTTCTAAAACGGGTCGGAAGTAGTTACAGTAAGTAACTCACAAGCTTTTAACTCATCCGCAAACTTTTCATATCATGAAACACTTATCTATAAGTATGCATTAACTTGACAGTTTTATATGAAACAATATCGGTTTAAAGGTACCTAGCTTCCTAATCTTGTCATCGTTCTTTAATCGAGCCAATTCATGTTTAAGCAGAAGCAAGCTAAAAAGCTATTTAGTCTGGTTCTAAAACGGGTCGGAAGTAGTTACAGTAAGTAACTCACAAGCTACTAATAAAAAAATGTTTAATTCATGCGTATATCATAAATCGTTTGCTTCCATCAAAACAATCAAGCAATTTTTTCACTTTCACAAATTAATACTCCATTCTGAAAGACCAACACGCATTCTCGGCTTATTGCATCAATTAATTCAAATTCGTAAACAACAATTCTAAAGGACCAACGGGCATTCTTAGCTTAACTGTCATTTCGCAGTAATTCGCTGATAATCGGGAAAATGAGTTCACAAACTAACCACGTGTCCGCGTCTGACTCATTTTCTGGATTATCGGAAAATTACAGTCAAATGACACCTATAATTCTAACAAACACCAAAATCTAAACACAAACGTGCCACCTAAAACTTTACCTAATATAGAATCTTTAATAACAATCTGAAGGCTAAATGGGCATACTGGGCTAGAGTTAATAACTAAAAAAAATTCATCACTAAATTACCTAACATTATGTCAGATCTTGTTAACAAATTGCACGTGCACAGCAACAAATCACATAAAAAACTCAACTGAATAAACAGATCACACGAATATAATCAACAACAAAAAAATTATAAATATAAAAACATAAATGTAAAAACAAAACTTACATAGAAGTAACTATAATGGCATTGTGAAATTAGTGCGACAATTATTCTACAAAGGGTTTTTGAGAGAATTTGGTTTTGTTTTTTTCTTCACATAGTAAATGCGTGTGTGAGAGAGAGAGATAGAGGGATAGGCCATCTGGCAGTGATTTGCCACAGTGGGAGGAGTCTCTATCAGTTTCGTCTCACCCTCGTATTTATATGAATGATAAATAACCACACAAATAAGTTGAGACCGTAACGCATCTATTATTCACAAATAATTTGGATTCTTTTTCTTATCAGAATGATGGCACGGTCGGAAGTCGTGTTGCAGGAAAGAAAATCTTTGACAATAACCACCTTAATTCACGTAAACCATACAACTTTTTTTTAACCGCATATGTTCCCTTAGATTAAATAAAGAACCAATGATCAAGACTACATAAATGGTGCATTACAACCATAGACAACACATAATTTAACCCATGTCTAGATCAAAAGCCATTTAAATAACATAAAGAAATAAACAAAAATAATATAACCTACCAATTGCTACTTTTGTGAAGCCATTACTAACCCATTCATAGTCCATAGTATAAACCTAGTATATCATAAAGACTTACGGAATTGCAGCTATTTGAATCTTTGTAACAATTAGTCCCTTTTTTATGTGTTGTAAGATTATATATTTGCTTCTTGAGACGAATAAGTTATTGGGTCATGTTCCAGGTACCTTTTCCCGTTATGTTGAAGTAGAAAACATGAAAATTTGCTGCTTTTCCGAGTTTTACGCGGAACAACTATCTTGAATGTCTTGCCAATCTCACGTGTTGCAGTTGCTTAATTAATAGCATGTATCAACCTTGACCAAAGAATCGAAGTAGCCTTTATCACTATAATTTGCTACAGCTTAGCATCTCACTGCAAAAATTATAATCATAAAAGTAGTACATAACAATCCAAAAGAAAATAGCAACAATACATCAAAGTGTTGGACTATCTTGCTATTTATCGTAAGTAGCTGGTGTATCCCTCGACAGTGTGAAATTAGTTCAATGTATGTCTATAATCTTGTTGATTCTCATGGCATAGCAAACTTAAACAAAAGGTAATTCAAAGTGATTATATATAAAATTAGTGGCCTATTAGTAACATGGACATTCTACGACATAAACCCGAGTACTTGTATGGTCCTAACATTAATGTTTGCCCTATCTCCAATCTAAACTACTGAAATTTGATCAGGAGGCAAGGGTTGTTCAATAGAAGTCTCCTGTTCAGTAAAAAAAAGACTAAGTAGTGTATTAACAATTGTATAAACACAAACCTCCAATTCGAATGAACTTTTAGCCATAATCATCAATAAATTTTGATTTATCCGCAAAACAACAACACCGATATACAAATCAAGTTCGAATTTATCATAGCTGCAAAAGAAAAACTAACAATAAGCACATCGCATTAGCGAATTAAGTCAACAAATTAATTGGAAAAAAAATCGGATTAGGGTTTCCATTAATTCGATTTAAAGCATTAAAACATTGTTGAAACTGAAAAGGTAAATGTGATAAATAGGAAAAAAAATCATACCATGATTGTTGAATTGAGTTTTATCAAAGAACATACAGTCGATTGACAAGATGGAGACGAAGATTCAAGTGAAGGTTTTGCGTTAGGAAGTGAAAGTGGGTGCTTTTCCAGCTTTGATTTTACAGACCCGCTTGTTTTTTTTTATTTTCTGTTTAGTCCCTCTTTTTTAATAAATAACTTGCAAGTACATGTGTATTTTCTTTTTCTTTATCACAAAATAACTCAAAAACGTTTTTTTCCTTATTTTATCCATATAAGGGAAGTTTTAGCTTTTATTTTATTTTTTTTAATTTTTTTTTAAATCAACTAAATTCATTATTACCAAATAAAGTATGATTTGATTTTTTTGAAATGCAAAAGTACCCACTAGGGGTTTTGTTTTATTATATAAAAGATTCGTTTTAAAAACGGTATTCCAAAAAAAAACTAAGGATAAACACTTTTTAGGTAGGCATGAAATCTCATTTTCAACCGTTAATATTGATGGTAGATACTCGTAAGTAGTGTTTTTAGAAGTACATGTTTGAGTTTCTACTTTTAGGCTCTCCGGAATGGGCGTGAATTGTCACGACTAATTGACTCAATAGTCACGTGTTAGCCACACTCTATCAAGACAACCTCACGCGCAAGGTTCGGCCAACAAGGAAAGGTGAGTGTCTCACCTAGTTTAAATTTAAATAAAAGTGGGGCCATTCACTATTTGACCATTGTTTAAAAAAAATAAAAAAATAAAATAATAATAATAATAATAATAATAATAATAAAATGAAAAATAAATCAACAACTTCTCACTACCTCATCTTTTACTTATAGCAAAAGGAGCTATAACATGTTAACACCATATTTTTTGGGCGACGTCAGCGTTACATTATTTCAACACAAAATAACATAACACCAAAAAATCACCCAAAATCATAACACCACATTTTGAGACTCATCATTTAAAAATATATACAATTTACAAATTAACCATTTAACTAATATTTCAATCATTAAATAAACCCTTCACTAATATTTCATTCATTAAAAACTAATACATGTGCGGCGTAAGTTGGATGCAGATCCATTGTGAAAGATATATATATATATATATATATAAAGAGGGTTTTAATTTTATGTGTGAAAAATGGTTAGATAAGGGGGGTTTATATAGGTGGGTTTTTGAAAAAAAAATTAATAAATTTTGAGAAATAAAAACTAGCCGTTGGCTATTTTTTTTTATTATTTTTTTTTTAATCTGCCAAATCTATACGTTGAGGGGTGTTTTTTGTGTATATATATATATATATATATATATATATATATATATATATATATATATATATATATATATATATATATGGTAGGGTTCTTTTCAGAACCAAGAAAAGGTCGATAACTGCGAGAACCAGCATCAACCAATCAAATTTTTTTAGATATTTATTTTTATTATTTAATTCAAAAGGGTATAATGGTAAAATTACATTTTTATTTTCTTTTTGATTTTTCTAATAAAAACGTTTTTTTTAGTTCCTAAATTTTAGGAATTTAATTTTTTTTTAAATAATTTATTTTTTCCAACATGAACTGTTTCAAAAAATAAGGTGCATATGTGTTTTTTTGGCAAAATTTAGGTGTGCGTATGTGTATGGCTTATAATGTATTGCAAGCACAATTATTATGAATTGTCTTCATGTTAGATTTTATATATTCAAGACGTAATGTTCTATATGCATGGAATGAGAAAAAAAATGTACAATATTCTTCTTCAGAAAAAAGAAAATACTCTATATATTGTTAATTATATACATGTGCAACCATCATTTTATACAATATTAGCCTCAGACTTAAATATGCACTTATATTTGCATCGTTTTTGTTCACTAGGTATGCGTAATCTTGAACCATGCACATGTATTTTCATCGTCTTTGTTCACTAGGTACGCGTATTCTTGAACCATGCACATGTATTTTCATCGTCTTAGTTCACTTGGTACACGTAGCCTACCATGCACATGTATTTTCATCATCTTTATTCAACATATACTCGTAGTGTTGAGCCATGTACATGTATTTTTATCCTCTTGAATTTCATTATCGTCTTCAACAAATCTACAAGTATATTCAAACAAATATCATCAGGTTTGCGCAATTTAAAACATATATGCATACATCTTTTCTTGATTCTATATCAAACTTAAAATACATATGCACACCATTTTCATTGATTAAATATGCACCATTCCATTTAAACACATACAAATAATTATATTAAAACATATATGCACACCATTTTCATTGATTAAATACATATGCACACCATTTTCATTGACTAAAGCTTAAAATACATATGCACCCCATTTTCATTGATTAAATACATATGCACACCATTTTATATTAACCTTAAAACATATATGTACACCCCTTGAAAGTTGAAACACATACAAATAATTATACTCTAACACATATGCATACTTAGTAATAGTGCCAGTTATCAAAACTTTATGCAAACTTTATATGTACGAGGCATTGGCAAGCCCGTGCGTTGCACCAATTGTATCTAAGTGTTCATAGCTTAATGGTTAGTACTCATTAGGTTTACACTATTTAAAATAATTATTTTACTTTAAAAGAGTACATGTGAAGAGGTTTTTTGCAAGATGTTATATTTAAATGAGGTTTTTCACATGTAATCTTTTAAATTGTTCGTAGCGTATTGCTGAACCAGAAAAAACAAACGTCAAGTACATGTTTAAAGACGTATACTTGACATGTTTCAAGCACTATGTCAAGTATTATTTTTTTCTCGATACACGATATTCTGTTTCTGTCTTGCGCCAACATGTGTTTCGGACATGCATGTGGCTTTAAGAACCCGTGCGTTACACAAATTGTATCTAATTGTTGATTGCGTAATGTTTTAGTAAATTGCTTAGTTGGTACCGTGATGGTGAGGCTAAAATACACAACAATGTATAACTTGGCCTGCCTCGGTTGGATTTTGTTAATTTATAGGTAGATTTATCATTTTTTTGGTTTATTGCGTTACATAGTCAATATGAAGATGATGTTATGAATGCTGCATAAAATATTAGGACGCTCACATGACAACGTGCACCGCCCTGAGTTACCACTACTAAGTTTTTTAAAATACAAATCCAAACTCAATGTTGTAAATAGAAAGTGATCACTTTTATTTGAGTTTGTTCAAACTTTTTCCATTATATCAGCATTCTTTACTTAAGGTATCAAGCACCAAATGAGAAATGTAATACTGAATAGTTAAGGACAGTGTTGTCACTTGTTAACCATCTGTTGTTCTGCATCTAACTTGAATAACAGATATTTGGTCTTTTCATCTTATGATACATTAATAAATCTTTTGTTTGAATAAACCAGTTGAATAGTGTTACTTTTTAATGTCATCCCTATTGAATAAAGAGACACTTATTTTTGAAATATAAGATAACAGGATAACATGGTTACCATTACCAAAGTCAAAACGATTGTGTGACTTTGTACTAAACACAACGTTGTATATTATAATTATAAAATCATGCCTTTTGCACATCGTTGCCATTATAACTATCTAAAACATCAATATAGTGGACTTATTTTCCTAACTTGCTCTACAGGTCATGCAAATTCATCTATACTTAATGCTGGAACAAATTCATACTGCTAGCAGTTTATACTGCTGGTTACGCTAGTTAGTACTGTTGGCGTGGTTCATTTGTACTGTCAGATGCAAAGACGATCTTAGTACTGCTCGCCTTAGCACTGTGTACTGCTCGAGACTTTGTACTGTTGGGTTTTCGGGTTAGTACTGCTCTCACTATTTCATTGATACTGCTTTCAAAGACTATTAGTACTCTCGACATGCAGCCACTCATTGACATTAGTTTACACACTGATGGTTTTATTATTGCTATGTGCATACACAAAGATCATATCATAGCAATTATTTAAAATATTACAATGTTTATTATAAGCTTTAGTTTTTGCCACTACACTTATATTAATTTTGCGTTTAAGGAATATTGAATGCCCATATTTTTAGTGCGCCCACTACCATGGCAATTTACTACAAAACCAAAATATACACAGCAGCATAACGTACTGCCATTTAAAACAATTATTTTACAACAAAGTTACTTTCAATATGCATATTGAACTGTACAATATAATTGCTACTTGCGGTCATATTTTACTATGAAAGTCTACCGCATATAATATGCATTCAAATATTAGCAAATGCTTAATATATTAATCCATATATTTTCAATAGCGATTACAAATCATAAATTATTCTTGCAACCCTTTCACTTCATCTAACCAACTTTTAATTATATACTAAATACCATGTGATCAATTCCGGAAACCCTTTCACTTCATCTAGCCAACTTTTTATTCTATACTAAATACCATATAATCAATTCCGGCAACCCTTGCACTTCATCTCCTCTCATGATTGTATACTTATTATGAGGTTGCAATAATTCATATACTCTACATGTAGCTTAAACTACCTTGTACCTTACAACCCTTTATGCACAATCACTCTTGCACATTAAATTAAGCCATTGGATCTTTAGATAGTATAGATTTGCTATTATACACTGATTTTGAATATAGAATTAGTTACTTTTATTTTAGTGTGATACTTCGTATGATATAAAAGTAGCTAGTTGAATGATAACTTAAAATTAAGTTTCACAAAAAACTTAATGTATCTAATTGTTGATTGCGTAATGTTATACATTGTTGTATTATGAAATTAAGTGTGTCAAAAAACTTAATGTATCTAATTATTGATTGCGTAATGTTTGAGTAAATTGTTGAGTTGCTACCGTGATGGTGAGTCTAAAATATACAACAATGTATAACTTGGGCTGCCTCGGTAGGATTTTGTTATTTTTTAGGTAAATTTACCATTTTTTTTGAGTTTATTGTGTTGCACACAGTATGGTTGCTCCAGCCGATCTACATCTAATACATTTACATCCCTAGACAATAATCAAATTATAATAATACAAAGATATCATAGTACACACAACGTTGTGTTATTTGAGATAAATATGATGCCTTCATACAAATGCAAAAGAAGCTAGAGAATGTTACACAATTTAATACACCCAATACTGATATTAAGTCTTAAAACTTAAATATCCCATAATTTGATGAATCATGGTTGAACTCTCGTAAGCACTTATAAGTTTGTACCTCAAAACACAAATGTAAAAAATAGGCAGATGATACGTGGTGCAATATTGGACCAAGAAGTTGTCAAATTCAGTCACAAAATAATATAAAGATGAAAAGATCAATGTCGAGAAAAAAGAAAAATAATAGTGGGCTTGGACTAATAAGCTAAAAAAGGGTAACAATGGGACTTAGACTCGATGAGGTAGTGATTTGGGCGTGAATGTCTGAAGCTAACATATTTAGCTTAACACACAAATCATTTTGACCTAAACCTAAACACACACCTCTCTTTTTAACCGCCTACCACACACACTTCTCTCATGACATCACAGATTCATCTCAGTCTTAATCTTCATCAATCAAGCGATTAACACAAATCACAGAACACCTTTCGTGTTTAATCAAAACAAACCCATAATCAAAAACCCACCTATATCTTTCTTGCTCAATCTTTCGTGGCATAGCTTAAAAGGAAACGGCTTCAAGATCATTTTAAAATGGTCTCGGGTAGGTTTTTGTGTTTGTATTTAAGCCGACTGAAAGTAATGATTATAACACTCTTGTTATAATTCATCCTTTCATTTACGGATATTGAGAAAGAAGCTAGGCTTCTAAAGGGTCTATGATGATATGTGTTCAACTAAAAAAAGTCTTTTAAAGATTAGACAAAAAGTCGAGATCTATTTGTATATTCTTTTCTTTTCGAGTATTGGTTTCAGCTAATGGAGATTGGATAGGATAGTAGGGTTGATTTTGTCAAATCTGATTATTCCACTCATGATATAAACTGAGGTCGACGACTCGACTCTTTTGGTGGTGGGGTTGGGTTGGGTGGTGTGGTGTGCTAACTCAAATGAAAGTGGTCTATTTATACATTAGAAGAATGCATAAAACGTTTCTAGGGGATATGTATAGACCCCTTTAAATGCAACACTTCATATTCATCTTAATGGTTGCATTCTGTGTGGTTGTAATTGAGGAAGTGGCCTATTGGTTGTCGCAAGTGAAGGTTGATTTGTATTCTTTGAAATTAAAGAGATGTAAATGAAGGTTGAATAGTATTCATTGAGGCTGCAGCATGTATTTGTATACGTAATAATTGATATAGTCTTCACATTGCTTAAACTACCTTGTACCTTACAACCTTTTATGCACAATTACTCTTGCACATTAAATTAAGCCATTGGATCTTTAGATAGTATAGGTATATATAAAACATATATGCACAGAAAATTAAATCTGACGCTAACAACTATTAATTGAAAGTGACAAAAAACTGAAAACCCAATCAATAAAAAATATGAAAATCGTTATATGAAACCAAAATACATTAACTTATTATAATTGAATAAAACCAAAATAAATCAATGACTTGGTGATGCCGAAGATCGAATTACGGTATTTAATAAACAGATTATGGTTTCCAGATTGTTTTCATCTTAATCTATATTAGAATACTTTTTGTTTAATCCTCTTTTTATAATTGGTTGAATATGAGAATATTTTGATGATCAACAAACTGAAAAAGCTACTGGTGTACCAAAGTATATACGTACAAAAACAAAAAATTAAATCGCTAATAGACTTGTAAAATATTCAATTCCTAATATTTTAATAAAATCTATTAAGCAAAAACCAATAAACAAATTCATAAAAAAAAAAGACGCTACTTCTCCTGTACACTTTCTTATAAGTAGATTCATGAATCTTACATGAAAATTAAGACCCCACTTTTACCTTTTACCCCTCGTGTATTATTTATACCTAATTAAAAACCGTATATCGAGTTTCTTTGATCATAGACGTACCTTCGGGATTGATAAATGAGCGGCGTGAAGTTTTTTTTTACTAAATCAAATGTGCGTCCGTGAACAGAGATGGTGAAAGAAGATCATGAATGGAGATAGATAGTGAAGCATTTCAAGACCATGAATGATTTGGGATGTGAAGAAGAAGGGGGTGGGCGGCGGCTAGGTTTTCTGGATGTAAAGGAGAGAGATGGTGGGAGGTTTTTAGGAAAAAAAAGGAGAATAAGGTTAAAGAAATAAGTGGTATGAACCGTATGATGGTTATTATTAGTGGTGATACAAAATTACATAAACACCATTCCATCATTTTTAAAAGTTAACTCGAAGTTTCATTATATTACAGTTATGCCATCTTTAATTATAGCCATTGATCAAATATTTAATGGCTAAGATTGGTTCTTGCAGTTCTCGTCCTTTTCTTAGTTCTGAAAATAACCCTTCACTATATATATATATATATATATATATATATATATATATATATATATATATATATATAATATATATAATTTGAATCCAACTAGCCGTTGGAGGGCTTCTTTTGTCACTTCTCACGTTGCAACGCAAAACAAAACGCAGGAATAACGTAGAATGGCTCGGAGTGGGTAACGCCGCATAACGCATGCCATGTATGCAATAATGCTGCCCCCACGTTATGGCTTTGTATGCTCTTATAAATACTCATTGACATCATCATTTTTTAAACAAAACTACATGTAACACCCTCAAAATATCGCAGCGGAATGTAATATTATTGGGGTGCTACTTATTAGTAAAACAGTCATAATCATATAAAACGACTCTAAATGAGACATTTTTTTAAAAGTTTATCACTCGATCATAATAAAACATCAGAGTTACAAGAGGTCCCAAATAATTTTAGAGTACATAATACGTAAACATAAAAGTTTTTTTTAAGAGTTTATCGAATGATAACAAAATGCAAGCCATCAAAACATTATCCATGCGACTTCATGCTTGCCAAAAACCTTAAGGACCTGAGATAAAACAGGTTAAAAGTCAACACAAAGCTTGAGTGAAATTCACAGGTTTATAAATAATCACTGAGCCACAAGATTTCAGAGTTAAAATAATAATTGCAACGAATACAATTATAGGTAAATAATAATTATTGCTCTAAGCTCATGACACGCAAACTGACTGAAGGTTCATAGAATGAACCAATGCCCTGAAAGGTAAATTGTCATTTTGCCTAATTATTCAAATATAGTGCGTTTGTGGCATCTTATCTGATCACACAAACGAGATTCGTCAATCCCAATAGGTAGGGCTGTAAACGAATCGGACGAACACGAACGGAGCTGAGATAAAATATGTTAAAAGTCAACACAAAGCTTGAGTGAAATTCACAGGTTTATAAATAATTACTGAGCCACAAGATTTCAGAGTTAAAATAATAATTGCAACGAATACAATTATAATTATTGCTCTAAGCTCATGACACGCAAACTGACTGAAGGTTCATAGAATGAACTAATGCCCTGAAAGGTAAATTGCCATTTTGCCTAATTATTCAAATATAGTGCGTTTGTGGCATCTTATCTGATCACACAAACGAGATTCGTCAATCCCAATAGGTAGGGCTGTAAACGAATCGGACGAACACGAACGGAGCTTTGTTCATGTTCGTTCATTTAATTTTAACCGGACAAATAAACGAACACGAACACTTAAATAGACGAATTTTCTTGTTCATGTTCGTTTATTAAGAAAATGACTTGTTCATGTTCGTTTATTTTCGTTTATTAAGACACTAAACGAACGCTAAACGGACATAAACGATCGAACATAAATGAACATAGACAAACAAACATAATCTTTATTAAATTATGCATCTAATATTATTTTATAAGTGTTGTTTTGTTTAAACACATTAATTTTAAAATTATACAATTAAAAGATATGATATACCAACATAAATAAATAAATGAATATAAACGAACGTTAACGAACGCATAATCGGACGTTCACGAACATAAATAAACGGACGTGACTTTTGTTCATGTTCGTTCATTTAACTAAACGATCGTAAAATATTGTTCATGTTCGTTCATTTAATAAATAAACGAACATAAATGAACTTTTTACCGAACGGTTCATGAAATGTTCACTGAACGTTCAGTTCGTTTACAGCCCTCCCAATAGGCCTATTCACAATATCATCGTTCACACACGAGTGATTAATGGTTCATGATACAGTTAGGGACTTATTTTTGGCAATAATAATGAGATAGACAACAAATGAGAATGAATAATGAAAATCCATATCTACGAAGGATAATAAACATCATGATTGTTAAGAGAGATTAAGTGAAATGAACAAGAATTGAGAAAGCAATAAGCATTTCAATATGTTAAATGAGAACAAATGTGATAGACAATAAATGTGAAAGCAAATGATAAATGAGGAAGACAATAAGTGTCACGAAGGAGATCAAACAATAAATGATGAAGTCCATAAATATTACGAATGTTAAGTGAGAATAACTGAGAAATCAATAAATGAGAAAGACAATATGTATCTCAAATGCTAAATGAGAAGAAATGAGAACGAATAAATAATGAGAAAGACAACTGACAGCACGAATGCTAACTGAGAGTAAACAATTAATGAGAAAGGCAATAAGTGACAAAGACAATAAGCATTGCGAATGCTAATTGAGAATGAGTGTGGACCAACAATAAATGAGAAAAGCATTACGTTGTATGCATGCATGCTAAATGAGAACAAGCATAAAATGAGAAAGACATTGAGTATTACGAAAGTTGATTGAGGATAAATGAGAACAAATAATAAATGGTAAAGTCAATAAATATCACGAATGTTGATTGAGTAAGATCCATATTTGGCTCCTCGAACTTTATTCAACTCCAACGAGATTATAGGTTAGCCATCACAGCTTGTGTATTATCTCTCATGATATGTCATGTGTGTCACCAGCGATGGGATACCGTGGTGGATGGGCTCTCTGTTGATAAACTCTGGTTGGGTGGGAGGAGTAGGTGTAGTAGTGGTTCTCCTCCTTGTCTTCCGAGGGGTTCTTCTTCGAGTGGGTGATTTTCTGGTTTGGGTTCACACTCCATAGCCTCGTCCTCAAATGGCTCAGTCTCACCGTCGGACATCAGTATGTAGGTTGGTGAAGTAGGTGTCAGAATGGTGGCCGACAAGTTCTCCAATTTGTCCTTGAAAATCAAAGATAGTATTTAGTTAGGGTAAACATTGCTGTCAAGTTTCGGCGTTACTTTCCTGGCGGAGTAATTCTTCAAAACCAAAAGGAGTGAAAAAGAATGAGATATTATAAATTCGTGTTCCGAAAGTAGGTGTTCTAAGGCGGCATGTTAAAGTCAAGTTCTAATCAACCGGCGTGTCTTTAGGCGATGGTTTACGAGGCGATGTAGGTGTTCCATGAGTATGGGGCGAATGTTCAAACTCGTCTTTGGAGACAAATAGTACGACAATCGAGGGGATTCGATAAACTGTAACGGGTTTGTGTAAAAGGATGTTATGAAAGATCATGAAAAGTTTTAGCGAATCATGAAGTTACTCGCAATGTTTTGAAATTAATTGAGACCATTGTTTTACTCACAATGTAATAATAATGAATGAGACCATTTTAATCAATTACAATGTCTTGAAAGAGTTTTATAGATTAAAAATGTAATATTAGATATATGATTGGGGAAAAACAAGATTCGACATGAAGTTCTGGAAACGAGTATAAGAGATCAAAATCAATCAAACGTTTATATAAATAATCTTTTATATAAATAAATAGTGATCAAAAGTCAATCAAGTGTATTTATAAATATTCTTTATATATAGATAGAATAATGGTGCATAAAATTGTGCATAAGTGTTCGGAAAGTGTAAGCGCACGGAGAGTGTAAGGCAATGCAAAGTGAAGTACTTAAAATATAAAGAGTGGTTATAGTAAAGGTCTAAAAAAATGCGACCTGTTTCTCTATAACCATGGCTCTGATACCAATCTGTAACACCCCCAAAATATCGCAACGGAATGTAATATCATTGGGGTGCTACTTATTAGTACAACAGTCATAATAATAGAAAACGACTCTAAATGAGACATTTTTTTAAAAAGTTTATCACTCGATCATAATAAAACATCAGAGTTACAAGAGGTCCCAAATAGTTTTAGAGTACATAATACGTAAACATAAAAGTTTTTTTGTTAAGAGTTTATCGAATGATAACAAAATGCAAGCCATCAAAACATTCTCCGTGCGACTTCATGCTTGTCAAAAACCTTAAGGACCTGAGATAAAACATGCTAAAAGTCAACACAAAACTTGAGTGAAATTCACAGGTTTATAAATAATTACTGGACCACAAGATTTCAGAGTTAAAATAATAATTGCAACGAATACAATTATGGGTAAATAATAATTATTGCTCTAAGCTCATGACACGCAAACTGACTGAAGGTTTATAGAATGAACCAATGCCCTGAAAGGTAAATTGCCATTTTACCTAATTATTCAAATATAGTGCGTTTATGGCATCTTATCTGATCATACAAACGGGATTCGTCAATCCCAATAGGCCTATTCACAATATTATCGTTCACACACGAGTGATTAATGGTTCATGATACAGTTATGGACTTATTTTTGGCAATATCGATACTTTAGCAATAATATGTTCTGATAAGCATACATTTTAAAACACTTGTATCCAAATTGTAAAATAGCATGTATCTCCCTTAATGGGTTTATAAACAGTTTAAAGAGTTAAAGTGGTGATATGAACTCACCGAAAGCCAAGTGAACAATCAAAGTGAATGTAGTGATGAATAAACCACAAGTGTTCTACGAGCAACCTAGACATATACGCGTGTCTCATATTCTAAAATAATAAGGTAAGTATGTCTATATGTCTTATAGATAATTATTTCAATTATGCTTCGTACATAATATATAAATAAGTGTCAAAACAAGTCATAAGGGTTCGATTAAGTCCAAGGGTTCAAATTAAGTCAAACGGGTTCAAATTACTTCAAAAGTTCAAATTAAGTCAAAGAGTTCATAATATATTAAATGGTTCAAAATCAAATTTAAGGGTTCCAAATATGTGTCATGAGTTCAAATTAGTCGTTCTTAAGTTTCTTTAGTCTATGAAAGGATTTACGGGTCTATTTCCGATAATGGGTAATACCACTTCGGTTTTTATGTAAAAATGGTCAACTAGTGTTATTTGACAAGTTTCTGATAGTCCAAGGGTCCATTTTTATTAGTTAATAACTTTTTACATATTTTGAGTCCAAAGCTGTTAGAAATTTTATAAACATGTTTATCTTCAAAATTTTATTACTCGCAAACCGTAAGTAAAAAAATTATGTTCTTTATATCCCCGGAAAGGTATTTGAGTGTAATAACTAGATTTGTAGGTCCTAATGAGTCAAAAATTATCTAGCAATAGTGAAATTACCAATTTACCCTTAACTATCCAGTTCTAATTTTAACAGCATCACAACAGTCTCGGGAAAAAATGCGATATTTAGAGTTCTACAAGCCAGTTTAACCCTATTTTTGCGGCCACTTTTAAGTTAAGATTTTAGCTACCACTTTCATTCTTTGAGAAATAGTTGGTTATACTAAAAAAAATGAATTTTATAGTTTACAATTCTGTTACTCAGAATATGACATGTTTCACGAAAATATTTTTAGTTTAATCATCGGGTGTCGTCACGGGATGCGCCACCAGGCAAAATGACCACAAGACATAGATCTTTAAGCCAATATTTTTAGTTTAGGTCTAAAGTCAACTGATTAGTGCAGTTAATTCCATTTTTACCCCTGATGAGAAATCATTTTTGCATGTCTAGTCCTCTAATGATTTCTAGTAATTCAAAGCATGTACCAAGCATAATAAACTTATGAAATATATAAAATACATAAATAAACATATAATTACAGAAGTATAATGAAAGTGTGTGATTGGTTCCTTACAAGGATTGATGAATGAAAACAAGGAATCAAGAACAAAAACACTAGTCCTAACAACCACCAATCAATAAGCCTTCAATGCTAGCATCAAAACTTGGTAAAATCAAAAGAGAAATGATTTTTTTTGTGCTATTTGGGTCGTTCAAGAGAAGAGAGGACACAAGAGAATGGGAATTTTTAAGTGAGATATAGTTTTGCAAGTAAAATGAAGGCATGCAAGAATTATGGAACATTTGTCTTCATTTGTATTTATCTTTGACACCACAACACACCAAATGGACACATGTCCTAGTGATGTGTCGTTTGGTGTGTGTAGTGGGGTGTGAGTGGGTTGTTTTTGTGTAAGACTTAAGCTACGACGCGTAGTTTGATCCCAGTAGTTGCAAACATGGAGTTTTTAATACGCGAAACTTAAAACCGGGTAATGTAAAAAATACAAAACTTTTAAAGTTTGACAACATAACCTATTTTAATATTGTAGGTGATCCTTGGGCTTATTGGGTGATTAATTGTTGTTTAGAAATTGCAAACGTAGACTGAAAATGGGCAAAAACGCAAAATTTGCAAAGTTTAATTAAAAATGGAAAAGTAAAATCTGGATATTTAAAATATAATTGTAAGAAACAAAAATGTATAAAAATAATTATACTGAGTATTGTTGGGTATCGGTTTGAGTTAGATGCACGTTTAACGTCATACGCGGAATAACTTATTCAGTTACCTACGAGAGTAAATTTACTTAAAATAAAATATTAAGTAAAATTAAATAACTAAATAATGACTTCAAAATTGTGAACTGTTACACTACAACATTTTATACTCTCATACTCTCAACACTTTTACTTCTTATTTTCAGTTACAAAATGTATCAAGAAAAAACTCCTCGAATCACCAAGCGTCAACAACGAAAAACTACCCGAAGCACTTCGGTGACACCCGAAGGAACCTTTACTCTCGGAAATACTCCACCATCAACCCATCAAACCAACCAATGAACTTACGACCAATACCATACTATTATAACCAACCTTACCCAAACCAACCATACCGAAACCAGTACCGACAACAAAACGCTTTTAGCCAATACTCACAAATAAACGCGTTTAGCCAATTCTCCTCACAACCAAACACGTTCCCATTCGATAACCCCAAATACGCCTCACAAACCCATATGGGTGGTTCGTCATCACAACAAAATATGCACCAACCCGTGTCTCTCATTCCTTCATTTCCATTTGAAGATATGTACGAACCTCAATTTTCGGACTCTTATCAAAACACCTCTTGTGAGGAGTCTCCCGTCGAAGTCACGGCCCCCCGTCACTACTACCGGCCACAACGAAGCAGAAAAGACGCCAAAAGATGACAGCTTGAAACGAGGACGCACCCCGGTGCCTTCCATGAACCAATGAGGAAGAAATTGTGTTATGCAAATGTTGGGTTCATGTATCCGAAAATAGCGCCATTGGTAATGCGAGGAGGGAGAATGGATTTTGTAATGAGGTTGTAGCGTACGTGGAGAGCAAAACAAAGTCAGTGCGCCGAACGGGAAATGGAAGACGGTGCGCCCGAACGTAGCTCGATTTTGTGGTGTGTACGGTAACGTCATGCGTAAGGGCCCGACGAGTGGAGCCGAAGACGAAGATTATTTCCAAAAGGCACTTCTTGACTATGAAGTTGAATACGGAGTACCGTTTACACTTCGTCGTTGTTGGGGGGTTTTAAGACAGTGTCAGAAATGTATGGATATCGGAGTTCTAAACTTTCAAGCTAAGGAAAAAGAAAAGGCCAAGAGATACAAGTCATATGTGTCTAGTTCGTTCAACCCAGAATCTAGGGATGTAATATTAGTCTAAATGTGGATGCTGGAGACGACGGAGGAATATGAGGTGCAGGAAGTTGTACGACCAATGGGCATGGACAAAACAAAAGTATTGAAGAAGAAAGGGGCGGGATCATCGGGAGCTAGTGTTTTCTTTACTTAGATTGTTCTTTACATATGTTCAACACTAAGCCAGGTATTCAAATTATGCTCTTGTAGGAAATAACGGTAATCAGCAACATTAACCAAACAAACCGTACCAAAAACTTATATGCATAAAAAATGCCTCGTTAAAACTAGAAACTTGCGTGAATTGCATGATAAATTTATACTAAATTTTAACAATTTGTTTCTTTTTGCCAAGCTATAAAATATATGCAAAATACATGAAAAACGTTTTTATAATTATTAAGGAGAAAAGGTATGGAAATATAGATCTGTAATATAATAACCAAATTGCCAGCTTGGAAATTGATTGGAAACCATTGTCCAGTGGAGATGTTGACATGGAATATCTTAAAACAAATAAAAAGATATAGTACTACAATAAGATTTAATATAATATAATTTGAAGACTTAAAAACCAATAACTTGTATTTTACGCGAGGGTTTAGTATTTAATATTTTGCCAATATCTTTTAATCATGTGATATTTGCTACTTTTGTAGTATCTTAGTTAAGAGTCTTCAACTTCAAAAAAATGTAATTAAAAGTCTTCATTATTAGTTGTCAAATTCATACTACTAGACGAATACCCATGCATAGCAACGAAAATTTCTAACGGCAAACAATTAACGATATGCGATATTTTGATAAGTGTTTCGTATAACGTTCAAAATATAACGTGAAAAGATGAAAATGTAATTGCAAATGGTTGTAACATGCAATAATTCAACTTAAGCAAAATTTATTAACATATATCAAAGAACATATAAAAACATTTTTAGTGAAACTGCAAAAAATTAAAAAAAAAAAAAAAAAAAAAAAAAAATAATAAAAAAAAAATACATCAATTATGAATTTTGGTTCAGTGTGACGTGTTCTAATATGAATAACAAAAAGTTCAATAAAAGGATTGTTTGTTGTGTAGAGTGAGAAACCATGCTATACAAATGCCCATATATTTATCTTATACTTATGCTTTAAATCTTACCATGTTCCATCATGATACTTCAACTACAAATAATCAAGTTCTTGGACATAATAAATATCGGTTTAAGAATTTAATCCAAAGTAACAAGATTCTTCATGTACATCTTTTTAATTTATTTAGTAAAAGGTAAGATACATACAGTTTTTATCCTCTTATATTTATCAGAAGCCTTGACCTTGAAATAAAAAGAGCATAAATATATGCTCACTTAGCAAGGAGATCTTATAGTGGTATATAATTATAATGATATTTTGGCTAAGTGTTTTGTGTAACGTTTTGTATAACCAAAATATCACTATAACTATATGCTGCTATAAAATCTCGTTGCTATGCACGAGTACTTGTCTAGTTTTCATGATATGTGTTCTCGTGTCTTGTGATGTCAAGATGGCACATTTTCATGTTATTGGATTTCTAGACTATCTACATCTATTGTGCATGCATCGCTTCATAATATCAACTTGCTTTCAATTGAATTAATTGATAAAAGAAATCAAAATGAGAATGTAGTCGTTAGGGGTGTTCAAAAAATCCGAGAAACCGAAGAACCGAGCCGAACCGCTCAATCCGAAACCGAAAAAACCCGAAAACGAATACACCGAAACCGAAAAAAACCGAAACCGAAAAAACCCGCTTATCACGGTTCGGTTTCGGTTTTTATTTTTTGATATCCGCGGTTAACCGAACCGAACCGTGATTAATACATGAAGGTTTTTTTAACTAAATATTCAAATAATTGTACAATTATTAATTATATTATTGCACTAATTTTATTGTATAACGCCTTTTCGCTCCTAATGTGAACATTTCTAAACATTTATATGTTAAAGTTGATAAATGTGATTGTAATCTATAAACGTCAAATAACTATTATTTTGTTAATTGATTATGTATGGATATTTGAATGCAATTATTCTAACGAGATAACTTTTATATGACTATTATCTATTAAATGTCATTTAATTTTACTAAAATGACATTTTACGTTCTAGAACATGTTATTGTTTAAAAGGTTAAACTCGATTAAATGTCTAAAATAGTTAACCGTGACCCGAACCGCGGGTAACCACTCATTTCGGGTACCCGCTTGTCCGGTTACCCGCCTAGTACGGTTCGGTTTCGGATAGTAAAATTAATTACCCGCCCCGCGATGGATAATTTAAATCTTTCAACTAACCGAACCGAACCGCCCCGCGAACACCCCTAGTAGTCGTGATTACTTCTCATACCTCTTATTTTATTTTATTTTTCTTTCTAATTTGATCTTAATATGCAACGATAACTCACATATCTTTGATGGTAATATTCAAATTATCATTTTTTATGATTAATATGTATGAAAGTAAATATAACTATGAAATAAATGGTTGTAAGGTTTTTCTTATGATAAAGTTCAAGCATATTTGACAAATTAATTTTCAATACAATCAAAATACAATATATGAAATATTTTGGGCTCAATATTTTGGATGCTAGACGCAATAATAGCATCCAATGGATTACGGCACGCTAATGACCATTGATTAAAAACCGTTAGTCCATTTTCATAGTTTTTCAAATAAACCTCAACACAGTACAACATTGAATATCAAAATGGAAGCAAGAATAAATACTAATAAACATTAGAATAACCCTGTTGATTAAGGTGTTGTTTGTTTTTTTAAGATGTTTTCTGTCTGAATCTGATTAACAAGTCTGAATGTAAGATGTGGCTCAGAAGTCTGAATCTAAATTATTTAAGATTGTTTGTTTTTTCCAAGGTCTAATTGTTCGTAATTACCTAAAAATTATTATATAACTTATAAGTAGCAATTATTATTATTTATTTATTTTTTTTTTTTTCTAAATATTTTCGTAGATATTAGGAGCAATTATTTTAATCAATACTGCTAAAAAAATCCCACTTAAAATATTCATGGACTAGCTCAAATTTAACTAAAAATCAATTGAAAAAGAAAAGGAAAAATGAAAGCGTTCAAATCAAGAACACATCCAGAAAAAACCCCATAACTTGTTACCTTTAATAAATTATAGCTAATATTCATTTACACCATCAACAACCACAAATAATGAGTCACAAATATGTATGGACGTTCATGATGATAAATTTAAAATAGTTAAGAATCTTGAAGATTGGAAAAAGTACTCCGTACTTTATAAAAGATAAATGAGGGAAAAGAAAGTGATTTGATAAATTGGGATGGACTGATGGAGATCTCACTTACGGAGTATGATTTTTAGATGTAACAAGACTTTATTTTGGATCTGAAAAAGTAAGAGGTTTGCAGAGGTTAGAAGGTCCAAATACAAAGAAAAAAAACAAACAGCATGAAGTCTTAAAACCTCTAATTCGGTCAAATTTCAGAGGTATTCAGATTTTTTTTACAAAAACAAACACCACCTAAGTAAATATTGGTGATGAACTCTATGGGCATTTTGGACAACCTTCCTTGGCCTTCCGGTTGTTTTAGCATGGGCAAACTTGTTTGTTACCGTAAATACCCGGTGGTACACACAAACGTGCAACATTTTTGGCAGAAGAACATGCATGGCTTGTGGTATTGTGTTTTGCTACATCTCCTAATGCATTCTCCACCACACTCTGTTCATTTGGGCACAAACCATTAGACATTTGTAGCCAACAATTTAAATTTATCAAAATCACGACTAAATTAATTAGTCAATTGCGATGCATATATTGGATCTAAGATAAGACATAGGAACTTACGAGAGCTTTTTAAACTTCCAGGTCCAAATCGACCACGATGTCCTCCATTAGCAGATACCATGAAGTATAGCAATAAAAGAACAAATTTATGAAGAAAAATAAGAGATTACAATGTACTAATCTCATGATCATCATCAACATTTTGTTTGATTTTTCATTTCCATTTCCATCTACTTCTATGAATTAGCACAAATTTGAAAATGAAAATTAGGATTATGGTGTTTATATAAGATATGTTTTGGAAAGTATTAAATTTAAAAGCAGTCGTTTTATTTTGCTTACCCAAAAATCGATGCATACCAAGGGACAGGTCTGCACCGCTGGATCAAAAAGACAACATTTAATAATAAAAAACACGGAGGGACCATTTATTTAAATTTCGCCATTCTATCTCACCCACTGGTCCCAATCACAAACACATAATTTCTCTCCCATAACCACAAAATTTACTCACACAAAAAACACACAGATAAATCACTTTCTCTCTCTAACAAACTTCAAAATAAACCAAAAACATCACAAATCAAACCGATTTTAACCGTCAAAATCAAAGAAAAAACATAGAAATGGATGTATCGAGGCAATCAGAACCAGATCCGAGGAAAAAACGGTTCAAAATGAAGGGATTCGGACTGACAATGATGGTACGGCGTTTCTGATTCATTATTTTGTTATCATTTAACTATTTGTTGTGATTTTATTCTTATATTTCTGTTTTTGATAGTGTGATTTCAGATGTTTATTAATATATACCTGTGATACTGTGATGATTCTGCTGATTTTGCTCTTATTTCTAGTTTATATTAGTGTTTTTTGAAAATATTTATGAACACTTCGCTGTTTTTGTAGATTTTAGTAGTTTATTGAGGGATTGTTGTTGAAGTTAGATGATTATTGTGATAATATGAGAGATTTAACAGGCTAAAAGAAATATTGTGACTGTAACATGCTTTTGTTAGATTTGTGGTAGATATATGTGCATAATGGATAGATTGGGCATGCTTCGATATGTTTAACAATGGTATTTGACTCTAGTATTAGTTGGCAGTATATCACCTGTGATACAACAGTTACAATGATTGGTTATGGGTAGTATATCACCTGTGATACAACAGTTGCAACGATTGCTTATTGGTAGTATATCACCCGTGATACAACAGTTGCAACGATTGCTTATTGGTAATGTATCACCTGTGATACAACAGTTGCAACGATTGCTTATTGGTAGTATATCACCCGTGATACAACAGTTGTAATGATTGCTTATTGGTAGTATATCACCTGTGATATTTGATGACGTATACTTATTCAGTTTATATATCACGTATGATATTAAAAAACATGAACTATTCATACACTAACATGGTATATATTTTATGCAGATTTGAATATAAAACCCAGAACTATCAAGAATAAAAGAAGCAAAAAAGCAGGGGTTGAAGGTGATAGGAAAAAGACCTTCGCGAAAAAACAGCCAAGTCAAACTGAAGAAGTGAACAAAGAAACAACATCATCACCGACAACACTAACAACACCAAGCAAATTAACAAAATCTGCTGCTAGACGTTTAAGCTTAGAAAACACACCAAGAACAAAAAAAGAAACAGAAACACCACCAACAAATAATGAAGAAACACCTGTGATATTACAGGATCTACAAACACCAACACCACCAACAGTAACTGTTTGAACTGACAACAGAGACTGCACATAAGAAAGCAAAGACGGTTGTTGAAAAGAAGAAGAGGAATGAAGAAGAAGAGGCTGCAAAAAAAAAATGAAGTGGGAAAGAAGACAAAATGAGGGGATGCTCATAAAGCTGGCAAGAAGAAAGTTGTAGAAAATAAAAAGACAAAAGCATCAATTAATAATTTTCTTTTGCTACTTAAATTGTAATTTTCTCTTGCTACTTAAATTGTAAACAATGGTAATTTCTATTGAGTTGTAAACAATGCTTTTGGTTGATCTAAATATAAAATTCTTTTGGTAATTTTATTAGAGTAACATAAGTGATATTAATGAAAAGTCAGTTAAAACTATCGTTGACTTTATGAAGAAAACTATGAAAATAAAAACTTGACATATTCTCAAAATCAAACAAGAATATGATTAATTAAGCATTGCTTTTGTGTAACATAATGATTCGGAAAAAAAAAAGGTCAACATATATATCAATTAAAGAATAATATCACAAGTGATACATGTCAGAAACAAGTAAAAACAAGTAAACTCATAAAATGATGTAATCATTTCATCATTTTCATACTTTGTCACAAGTGATAAAATGACAAATATTTCATAAAGTCACAAAGACCTCATAAAAATTAATTCCAACTATTTATCGCAAAAAGTAAGTCCAAAAAACAAATCAATCAATAAAATCATCCTTAAATTGCAGCGGCGCACTACCACCTTCGGATCATCCTTCAATCACTCAAATTCAGCCTGCACCACCGCCTGCGACGACGTCACCACATGCAAATCCTATACATCTTTGATAACCACTTGTGATTTACAAGATCAAATTCCACCATTAGCTGATTCCATCTAATCTCAAACTCCTCCAGCCCAATATACATGTTCCAAAATATTTTGCGAAGTTTATTCTTGAAATCAGTATGATCTTAAATTCTCAACACAATCTGAAAACAAGAACATAATAAAGTAAAACATTACACTCTGGTATATGAA
Organism: Artemisia tridentata subsp. tridentata; assembly: GCA_021014915.2. NCBI lineage: Eukaryota > Viridiplantae > Streptophyta > Magnoliopsida > Asterales > Asteraceae > Artemisia > Artemisia tridentata. The sequence goes on along the minus strand of CP139509.1, from coordinate 99,652,842 downwards.
TACAGTATCACAAGTGATAAAACACATTTTATTGATACAAAACAACATAATTATACAGAGAAATGAAATATCACAAGAGATACATAACTTCTAATTTATGACAGTCTAATTAATAAAGAAACTTTTACCTTATTTGAAAGCTTTTGCATGATATGCCACATGCAAAGCCGGGGCTTGGAACCAGGAAGCTAAGCTGCAATTGCTTTTCGCATAGCACCGTCTTGACCACTTACAATGATATTCGGATAACGCACAAAAGCTTTCTTGAATGCTTGGAGTAACCATACATAAGATTCAGTAGTTTCATTCTTAAGCAGACCGGAACCAACAGTAACACATCTCCTGTGATTGTCAATTGCAGTAAAAGGCACAAAAACCTTCATGTACCTGGAAAGAGAAATATCTTAGGTGATAATATATACAAAATATACAAAAAACATTGAAATATCACAGGAGATATTACAAGTTAAAAAGCATACTTGTTTGTTTTGTATGTGGCATAAAAACAGACGATATCACCAAACTATTTGTGATTGCAATTTGCAAAAAAACGGCTCCATCAAATGAAAGAATCAACAACAACTACAGCTGTGGTTCAAAAAAGCACAACATCTCCACAAACAAATTGAATAAGCTCAAACACATTTGATATCGCCTGTGATATCACCTGTGATATCATAAGATCCTCCATCACCACAACTGATTCAACAAATAAAAGAAAGCTGATACACCTGTGATATCACATTTGATATCACCTGTGATACAACTGAGAAACCAGAAAAGCAAAAAGGAGAAAAGCTTAACCTCAAGTACACCACACTGGGTCTCCTTATCTTCTGCAATTAACTGAAGTACATGATTCCAAACAGGATTTAAGTTGTAATCAACAACCTTTGTTTTGAACTTTTCAAGTGGCCGAATATATGCAGTCACATAAGGATTAGACTTCCCAATAATTTCCATGTTTTTCAAATTATATTTGCCTTCACGATTGTTAATGTAAGTACTCCTTGTGGCTTAAGCTCCAGGTCACTGCGCAATTATCGAACAGTACATCAAATTTGCATCACCTCAGATATAGAGTGATGGAGAAAGCAAAATACAAAACGCATTAAAATAATTCCAAAGGATGCCATTCAGAAAAATGAAAATAAGCATCAACTAATGCAACATAGGCCATGATGACTCATTTACAATAACTACAGTGCACTTTGATTAATTCCCTAAATCTTGTTTATTCAAATAAATATTTTTGATTTGGTTACACATATGAAATGATGGACAAACGGGAACATGTGATTGCTTCTCAACTTGTGCATCTCTCTCTTAGGCATTTCGTCAAACACCTTCCATGCATCAAATTTCCATCTCTTCACCATCCCAAAATGATATCATACTACAACCTAATGCTACTCACAATCTAATACATAAACTAAAAATATCAAAGTAATGATATTCAATTATTCATCATCGAATAACCAAACGAAACGAATAAGATTCATAATCTAGTACAAAATAAAGATCGATCATTAACCTATTAATTTACAAACTAATAGAGTAATTAGTATATACCTTCAGTTTCTAACACAAAAATTGGAGCTTGTTGATTTTAATCCATCAATGCCGACAATGGTGGTGTGTGACCGACGGCGGTGCATGACGGTGGTGGGGGTGCAACAACGCTGATCAGACGGCACACTATGATTAGGTGAAGTATGTGTGGGACAGATTTGCACCACAGTTGACGTTTGTGGTTAGCTCAATGATGATGGTGAACTGATTTTTGGAGGGAACAAGTTGAGGGGAAAACACACTAAGTGTGTGTAAAAAAATGACGGTGAATGAAAAAAAAAAGAACTTTATATAGTAAATGGAAACTAGATTTAATTAAATTAAATTTTAAATTAATCCCCACCATTAGATCAAACTAAATAAATGGTGGAGATTTGTACCTCAGTAAGCACTAAAATAATAGTAAGCAAGTGAAAATTTCTCTTATAAAGCATTATTTTTTCTACACGATTGGCATATAATGGACACTGGCATTAGCAGTTTCGAATTTTAAATCATTCCTATATTTACTACATATAATCAACTAATTATCAAACCATTCGTACATTACTAAGGGCATGTTTGTTTTTACAAAAAAAGGTCTAAATGCCTCTGACGTCTTACCAGTCAGACGCGGTCAGATGTTTTTGTTGTTTGTATTTTCATGAGGAGTCAGACGCGGTCATACCTTTTATGTCTGACTCAGTAAGAGGTGCTACAAAAGTCTGACTACTTCTTAACACTACCCTTTCATACATTCATTTCTTAACCCTACCCCTTCAACCCCTTCACACCTTTAAAACCTTCACCCTTTCAAACCCTTCACCCAACTCCAAAACCTTTAAACCCACAAAACCCAGCATCGATCTTGAACATAAGACAACAACCGAACCTTACCCGATACCTTGTTATCAAGATCTTAGCCATGGTCCTTGTGTGATACGAGATTAAAGGAGATAGAAAACCATAAGTTTTCCAGTGTTTGTGGCTCGGTTTTGGCAGAAAGTAAACAAAGGATATCATGGTTTTGGAGGGTTAGGAGAAAGAAAATGAGTCTTGACTGCATATGTGATGAGTGAAGCGTGGATTTAGGGTTACTACATATTAGGATAGTATTTATTTTAGGGTTGTTATTAGGGTTATTGTTATTGGGTTACTTTTAGTTAATCTTGGGCTGTTAAATTCTTGAAGTTGGGCTTGTTTTATTTGTTCATTTTGGGTTGAATTTTGGTATTATTATTTGGACTAGTGTTAGGCTAAATTTTTGGGTTCGAGTTTATTTACCTACCGAGCTATTAGTTCATGAATTAAAGTGTTAGTCGTAACTCGGTTGTTGACATAGTGTGAACCGATTCATTTTCAAAGATATTTATTTTATTGTTATCGTCTAATATATACTTAAAAAAATGACAATTAAAACCATTCAGACAATTATAAAAAAACAAACAACATTATTTCATTCAGATTCAGACTTTATAACCACCTCTTACCAGTAAGATGTGGTAGTCAGATTGAGACCCAAAACATCTTAATGAAACAAACACACCCTAAGTTTTAAGTCAACTTTATTACATTACTACATATAAGTTTCAAGACTTTACTACGTTACTACATATAAGTTTCAAGTCAACTTTACTACATTACTACATATTAAATCGTGTATTAGGAAACTATTTAATTTATAAGTCTTAGTTTCCTTTTGGGTTTGACTTACCGAATATAAGTTACAACCCATATCGTAATTTTCATTTTCCTCATTCCACTTGAGTTTGACTTACCTAATATAAGTAAGTTACTTTGCAAGTCTTTATTTTAAGTTGACATTTTATTTCCACTATGTTGTGAATACAAGATTGAGGGAATGAATATTCTTCTTATTGATCATTAACTATGAGATTTACAAAGAGTATATATAGACAAACATTAGGGCAAAAACCCTAATAGCTAACATGGGCCATGGGCCTATTATGGGTTATATGGACATCCACTAATAATTATCCATAACACTCCCTCTTGGATGTCCATATTGTTAATACGCTTAGGGAATGCTGCCTCATTAAAAACCTTGCCAGGAAAACCCAGTGGGACAAAACCATGACTAAGGACAAAAAGAGTGCAGCGCGTATTATCTCCCTCTGATGACTACATCACTTGGTATCTTGTAAATAGGTCAACGAAATCATCACTGGAATGAGAAGTGTCTTGTCGCCTTGATTGTAACGTTACTTGCTCTATCAAATGCCAGGAAAAATATTCGCCACTTGTAACAATATATCCATGTTGAGATCGATCATTGTAAGTTAAACATATATCCTGCATCTGCAAAACTAACTAAACTTGTTTTGACGGGTTAGTAAAATATAAACCCATATCCTTTGTACCTTGAAAATATTGAAATATTTGATTTACTGTGGTTCAATTTGATCAACTACTATTCTCGAGAATTTTAAATCATGACACGTGTTCCATGCATTCTATATTCCTTAAGGAATCTCAACAAAAATGAGCTCTTGTTTTATAATATTAGACGCATACAACTTATTTCTCATATTGCCAGACATAACATTAAATATCCTTTCTCATAACATTCATGTGTATGGATTTCACCCAATAATCACGTTTCATCATAAGAGACTTTCATAGTTCATTAGTTACTTGCGTCTTTATATTCTTTGGCCATTCATTTTACAACTACACTTCTTGTAGATATCCAAGATCCTCACCTTGTATTTATCATGCGCATTATTATATACAGTATTATCGACGTCGTTTCAGTTCTTTTCGATTCCACACTTTACTAGACATTATATTCTATCATTTGTTGAGATCTCAAAGTTTTTTTTCATGTACCCGGGGTTTTCAATATCCTTTCATGTCTAGTTTTTCTTTCAGAGACTATTATGGGGTCTTTATTACCTCGATTCGACCATCTTAATTTATTGCTCCATTTTATCTATTCATTCGAGGACTTTTTATTTGGAATCGATTCGTCTATCACGTTGCAGACGTGCCATAGACTTACTACCAATCAATGATTTTACTGTTGGAACACACATTGTAATTGGAGCAATAGCAGCATAATATGATCTAGTCACTTTCTATAGGTCACTAAATATGTCTGGCATTTACTATATCTGGAATGTTATTTGTCCCTTGAACTTTAAGTTCATATTCATTAATGTGAGAATCAACATCTATATCATAATTCATTCCATATTTCTCGCTGCTCATTCTCTCCCCCTGAATGAATTATCAATTTAAATATCCCATTTTGTGTGTTGTGGTGTATTTACTATATATCACACAATTACAAAATCTCACATGGGAAATTTGGTTTGTGACCAAAACCATTCTAACGGGGAGGATTCATTATAGATTGTTGGCAAGATGCGATTCATATGTCATAACATGCCCCCATAAACTAAAAGTTTTGTTCTCACAATATTATTGGCTTTGCAATCAACTGAAGACGTTTTATAAACGTTTCAACAAAAGCAATTCGCGTATGAACATGGGCTACTTTTATGTTCAACACTTATTCCAATAATCGCCCAATACTTGGAAGTTTTCACCACCATTTTTAATAATTTAATTTGGAAAACCGTGCTCGCATTTTATAAGCCGAGCCATTAATCACGCTAATCTTAAGTTGCGTCTTTGATGATCATTTTGACGATGCATCGATTTTATAAATCAAAATGATCCATATGGCACATGTATAGGCCTACATACATGCCCTTTATATTTTTCCACAATTTAAGGAAGCAAGTCCTTATTTGTATTTTATGGTAATAAGTAAATAACCAACTTCCACTGAGAACAATAAAAATTTATCTTGGAAGAAACACATCATTCTTCTATATATTTCGCATCATCACTAAACCAGAATGGTCGAACCGGTTTGTCAATCAATACAAGTTGCACAATATTCTTAACACATATACATCATATATCATAACATAATGTCCATTAAAGAATTTACAGAAACAAAAATTAATAAATAAATTATGCACGTTACTATGCTTGGCCACAAAACAATAATATGTAAAATAAAATCTGTATACGTCATTCAACTATATTGCTATAAACATGTTTATAACTCAGATCACATAACAAACTAGATAGCCTTAAATAGGTTATGTGTTATTATAAAATTGGTATGTGTCAAGTAAAGACAAATTGAAGTCTTGAAGCATTTATCAATTCGAAAAAAATATAATGGACACCAAAGAAATAAAATAAATAAAATAAAGCCTAATAAAACATTCATAGCCAAAAATAATAGGAATCCAAACATAATCAAGAAAGCCTAAGAAAAACACCTAAACAAAATTCCAAACCAAACACTTAAAGAAAATTCCTAACAAAACACTGAAAGAAAAATTATTCATGGCTTGACTCTACCAATTAATCATCTGTAAGAAAATCATCAGCTTCCAAATAAGTTTCATCATCAGTATGGTCTTTAGGACCATCGGGGATATCATTTTTATTATCATAAACAAAGTTTGACTCTACCCCGTTTCCCTTGTTCTTGATAGAATTTTGATAAAGTTCAACTAGATGCCTGGGTGTACGGCATTGCTTTGCCCAATGACCAAAAGTGCCACAACGATAACATGCATCATTGGCTACCAAGGCCTTATCTTTTCTTCCTCCTTCATGCTTATTAATCTTTCCTTTATCTTGCCACTTCTTGTGGCCATTGTTGTTCTTAAAGTTAACACTATGATTAACAGCATGATAATTACCTCTACCATTGCCACGCCCTTGACCACGACCTCGACCAGAACCATAACCTCGACCAGAACTATAACCTCGTCCACGTCCTCGTCCACGGTCATAACCACGACCACGACCTCCATTGTGATAAGTTGTCACATGCGCTTCCGATAAAGGAGCGGTACCAGTTGGACGATTATCATGATTTTTCATTAAAAGCTCATTATTTTCTTCGGCCACAAGTAAGCATGAAATTAGGTCACTATATTTAGTGAATCCTTTGGCTCGATATTGCTGTTGCAATAGTATATTCGAAGCATGGAATGTGGAAAAAGTCTTTTCCAACATCTCGGCATCACTAATTGAGTCACCACATAATAGCAATGTGGAGGTAATGCGATGCATGGCCGAGTTAAATTCACTCACTGTTTTGAAATCTTGGAGCCTTAAGTGAGTCCATTCATATCTTGCCCTTGGCAAGATGACCGTTTTCTGGTGGTCATATCGGTCCTTTAACTTATTCCAAAGGGCTAGTGGATCTTTTACTGTGAGGTACTCAGTTTTTAAGTCCACATGGAGGTGATGTCGTAAGAACATCAATGCCTGGGCTTTTTGCATATTAGTTGTTTCTTTTCCTTCGTGGATTGTATCCACAAGCCCATATGCATCCAAGTATGTCTCGGCTTCCAACGCCCAAGACAAATATCACTTTAGTAATTATACTTAATTTAAATTCTATAGGTTTCTTTCATATTATATGAAAAATCAATGCATTAGAGCAACAATTATTTGTGTTAAGAATTATACTATAATATGTACGGCGTAAGCTACATAACAATCTTAAAATATCCAATGCAACATAACATTAAAACATGCATAAGCTCAACACGTACATGTATTTATAAGATTCATATCTTCACAAGCTAGTCAGTGATATACAATATACATGGATACTACGGTGGAATTATGACACCCAATTCAGAAGACGAGTAGATAATAAATTAAACTAGATAACGTGCAAACTATAAGCATATCACAAGTAGGAAACAACAAACTAGACTAAAGCTATACTGTCGTTAACTTTTTCTTTTCAGAATATTAAATCTATTAACAATTTAATTAACATCAACAGTTATCACAAGCACAGATTTTTTACTAAATCAAGTGTCCAACTAATCTACCATTGAAAGGCTATCAATTAATATTCCAATTTTTTAATTGTATTCACTCGATATAAATTAATGACTCTAATTTCATTTAACAATCAAAGAAAATATGATTCATATAATTTGACTCATTATTATTTATTTATTTTATTTACTAATATACTGTATGGGATAAACTAGTAAAGCTAAAAATAAATAAACAATGAGATTTTTTATTTTCTTTTAGTTTCTATCAGACATGTAAAAGAAAGCAATCAAAGAAACATAATTTATATACACGTACTAGATTAAATAAATTGCGATGATCGGTTGATAAATATGGCCAAGATAATTACACATGGAGAAGCAGGTACTGAGTTGCTAGAAGAAAATTTACATACTCATATGATGGTAAAGTTACCTAAGTAAATACCTTCAACTCTAAGCACCTAATTATTTAATCATATGATTCTGATTCTTTAAGTCTCCAACACCCATGGTGTAGACGTATTCCTTAAGAGAATCAAAACCAAAAAGAAAAAAAACTTCACTCGTCTGTGTCTAATCTGTCGAAATCGAGAAAAAAAATTAACATAATAACCTTTAGAGCGTGCTGATAACGTGTTCTGAACAAGATTGAGGGAATGAATATTCTTCTTATTGATCATTAACTATGAGATTTACAAAGAGTATATATAGACAAACATTAGGGCAAAAACCCTAATAGCTAACATGAGCCATGGGCCTATTATGAGTTATATGGACATCCACTAATAATTATCCATAACAAGTCTTTATTTTAAGTTGACATTTTATTTCCACTATGTTTTTTACATTTCTCTCACATTTGACCATTTTTAAAATTTCACTTTTTCACATTTGACCATTTTTCTTTTATACGTAGTTAAGATATATTAAACAATCTCATATATATCAATCAAACTTACAAAAAAGTCTTTTAATCTAGTTGTATGTGAGTTGGCCACCTGCCTAAAAGTTTTAGATTCAAAACACGGTAGAAGCATTTGTGAAATTTGTGATTTAAGTTTTGAAAAAAATTATCGTTTAAAAAAAACAAAAACAAATACTTGCAACTACGAATTTATAGTACTACTCATTAATTAGGACAGATAGAATATTAATCTCATGGGATTTACCATTTTGTCAACTTGATGTTGCATCAGAATCGGCTATATATAGCAATTAAGTTACAGTACATTCCTAATTGTTATGATAAGCTTAGCCAAAGGTCGACTAAGATAACACAATTAAATGACAACCTTTTTTTCCTTATTGCAAATCTAACTTGTGACGTACCATAATGTCACTCGTCTATACTGTGTAACCAACTCATATTACATGAATACATTTGTTAAGAAGGCAGAATATAGAAAGAAAAAAATGATTTTATTAAACTGAAAATCACACGTTGCTTCGAATATATATGATCATTCGAAGTGTACACTTGCTTATTAAACATGATGTTAGATCAAAATATATAAGTACACATTATAAATAACGGATATTTTGGGATATTTAATTTGATTCAAACTATTAAAAACCATCACCGCCCCATAGTACCATATCCACATTCATTTTCACTAAATTAATATATTTGACCGTATATAAAATGCAATTGAGTAACACGATTGATATAACTAAGATATAATGACGAATTTAGGAAGCACAAGAAATGGACGGTGAACATTATGTATAAATAAGGACCAAAGGAGAAGAATCATTAAAATAAGAATGATGAGAAATAACTATAACTACGCATTATAGATGAATCAATTTAAATTAGATGCATCTATAATCTTTTAGATGCATCATAATATATTTTCTAGCTAAAAATTACATTGATATACATATATTAGATGCATTTCATCAAGTTAGATGAATCCGATGTATTTTTCGTCTTGCGGATCAAATTTGTTGCTAGTACTACTTTGCATCGTTTTTACTTCAAAATTACATTCAAAACTAATTATGATGCATCTAAATGATTAGAGATGCATCTAATTCAAGTCGATGCATCTCAAATATGCGATTATAGTTATTTCTCATTTTTCTCATTTTAAGTATTCTTCTCACTGAATCCTTACCCCATTATGTATTATGTATTTATAACAAGGATAACTATAATTATTCAAACGTCAACTGTTTGTCCATTTTCTCATGTAGCTTTTTAGCAATTTAAAAAAATAAGCTCAGTTTTTTAAGATAAAATGATTTTTAAGATAAAATGATACTTTATATAGCTTATAAAAATAATATTCTACATATTTTTTAGGTTTCGCTCGATCTACATATGCAACAACATCTATAGTTATAACAACAATTACTTTCTACAAATATACAATTATACTTTCTTATTTGAAAATATTGGCCAAATAAGATTTTATGTCCATTATTCAAGGTTGATATGATAAACATTTGTACCCAAGAAGGCAAGAACCATGAATTTTAATGGAAAGGAAGTTACCGTACCCCAAGCTGAATTAGTTATTACAAGTTACGACTCGTTTGTTAAAATTTTCTATTAAGTCATATTTAATTAAAAGATAATTTAATGCAGACACCATCAGTTTTATTACTTAATATTTTCAGTCACGTTTCTCTATTAAGGAACAAAAAAACAATTTTCATATGACTTAATAAATTCAAAATTTTTTTTCATATTAAGTCAATTAAATCGAATTCAAACACCATCTTATATATAAATTTACAAGTAAATATAATAATACTGAATACTTTGCACTGGATAGATTTTATTTTTTTATTTTATTTTTTATTTTTTATTTTTTGAAAAGAAAACTAAAAGAAGTGAAAACGGTGCATGTATATAAGAAAAGGGAACGATGATATAGCAACATGCCAACATGGATCTCGAGCAACAAAACCCTAGTAGTAAAATAAATTAGAAACTTTTTCTATTCTGCATTAGGAACAAACAGGAGTATATCGTAATCGAGTAAAGTGTTTAACTTAGAAATATTGGATCTAACATTTATTTTGATGGAGTCATGGGTTAGAGTAAACTCCAAAACAAATCAATGTGGTTTACCCCATTTTACACCATACATCCTTTTCGAAAAAGTTGCAACATATACATCACTCCGTTAGTAAAAGTTAACCTATGTACATCCAGGAGGACGAATGTGCAAATTTTGTGTCGTTAACTTGGACACGTGGCAGTTAAGTAAGGGTATTTGTGTTATTTTATGTTTCCCAGCTACTTCGCTACTCTTTTTCTACCAATTTCAGTCAAACCCAAATCATAAACCCAAAACACAAACACAAATAAAAAACACAAACACAAATCAAACAGACAAATCAAAAACACAAATAAAAAACAATAAACCCACATTTCCAATTTTAGTATCTGGTTTCTTGTTTGCAATGGTGGTTGCTGAATGGCGTATTTGTGATTATGAAGATCCAGTGGACGAACAAGAAGCTTATAGTAAGTGTTAATCTTTCTAACCTTAATTGTAATATTATTTGCTTTGTGACTATATTTTTCAAAATACCTAATTGATTGAAACTAATTTGGTCATTGTAGGTAAATTTCCAAACATGGTCTCACTGAAGATACATTATGGTGGATTCTTTACTAAAAGTCCACGTAGAAAGTACATACAAGGGACCCATAATTTTATAGACTTTATAGATATGGACCTGTTTTCAGTTATAGAAATCAATGATATGATTGAAAAGTTAGGTTACAAGAGGAAAGATTGTGCAATGTACTATCATTTCAAAATACCTAACAATGATTTGGATTATGGGCTACAAGCACAAGGAAATGATGGGGATGTGTTGAACCTAGTTAGGTATGTTGATAAGTACAAACTTATTGAAGTTTACATTGAGCATGAGTATACAGTATTGAAAACTTATTGGAAATCACCACAGAGAGTGATGGATTAAGGAAATAGTTGATTAACGTCCTAGTTTAGCATTAGTTAGAAAGCCTTTTAAGAAGCATGCTAAGAAGACAAATAGGATGCCTCTATTGCTTGATATGGGAGAGGGATCTGCTAATGTTTTAAAGGAACCTAGATTAAATGTTGATGGTGTAGATGGTCAAGGACCTACTGTTGGTGTTAATTTAGTAGAGGAATGACCTAGTTTATTAGTTAGGAAGCCTTTTAAGAAGCATTTTAAGAGGCCTGCTAAGAAGACAAAGAGGATGCCAGTAGGTGGGGATGAGGGATCTGATGAAGCAAGTTTTTCTAAGAGTGAGAGTGATAATGAGGTAGACAGTTCTGTTGAAGCAAGTTTTTCTGAGAGTGAGAGTAGTAGTGAGTCTGATGATAGTCAAGATAGTGACTAGGGCTGAGCAATCCCGACCGACACCCGAAAACCGTCCCGATCCCGACGTCCCGAATCCCGAACCGACCATACTCGGGTCGGGACTCGGTTTGGGTTTTTCAGCTTGTCGGGACTCGGGTCGGGTCGGGACTCGGGATTACAAAGAAAACCATACAAACCGGTTTTGTTTCGGGACTCGGGACGGGATTCGGGATTACCCGAACTAGACTCGGGTCGGGATTCGGTTAGGATTTTCCGGGTTGTCGATTTCGGGATGAGTCGGGATCGGGTTGGGACGGTTCGGGATCGGCCCGATGCTCAGCCCTAATAGTGACTATATAGTGGATGATGAACATGTTATGAATGATGTGGATGTGGATATGACAGAGTATTATCAAAACACAGGCAAAGATGCAGAATGGGTGGGATCTCAGTATGGGAATGTAGAAGTTCCAGATAACAATCATGTTGAACAAACCTTTGATTTGGATGATTTTGAGAGTGCAACTGATTCTGAAAATGATGGTCAAAGAAAGAAAACTCTGAGAAAGTTAAGGAGACAAAGAGCAAAAGAGTGTGAGGGCATTGATTCAAGTAGCTGCATTGATACATTCTTTGTAGGGAGAGACTTTGGGGATAAAAAAAAACTCTTACAAACCTTGTGGTTGCTCATGCTATTTCTACTAGAAGACAGTTATATATATGGAAAAATGATAAAATGAGGGTGAGGGTAGTATGTAGAGGAAAATGTCCTGTTTTCAGACACCCTAAGGGTGTTGGCAATGGAGGATTTGGAATCATGGGAGGATTACCACCGACTAATCACAGACTGCCATGTGGCAGGCAAAAAAAAGAGGATTCTGAAGCCTAAAGTGTTGGAAGTAGGAGGACTATGGAGGATTCGGAATCATGCCTTATTTTATTTATTTATTATTTATATATAATGTTATAAATAATAAAAATTATATGTAAACAATTTATTATTTATATATAATTTTATATAAGTTAAACTAATAAAAGATAAAAACATACAATTTATTTCATTAAAAGATAAAAACATACAATTTATTTCATTAAAAAAAAACTGATAAACCTACTACTCCTCCTCCCAATATTTGTCCCACCCGTAGGTGTCCGCGATTTTGGTTTTTGTTCAATCAACACTTTCAACAACCGAGGGTTTGTGACATGGTCGTGTGGTTCGGATATGATATCTTTTTCCACAAATGCTACTTGTTGGTAACAAACGTGTTTGAGCAAATACTGTTTCTTTTTTATGCTTAATAAAACATTTTAATATGATATAAGTGACTGTTTTGACCCTTGCATTTGTTGTACCTAACACCAACCTTACCCCTTCCATTCTTATAACAGGAACCACAAACCAATATACATCAATATCTCTGGATTACAGTCCCAAGTAAAACCCAATTTATCAATCAAAGCTCATCAAAAAACCCAATTTATCAATCACAATCTTTAAATAAAAAACCCCAATGGTCCATTTTCTCCCCCAGCGTTCCAATTTTCGTATTGTCTTTTTCCCATGCTTCGTCGGCCTGATCTTGCTTCCGAATCATAAGCCGCTGGCGGCAAGGGGGTTGGCGGCGGTGTTTGCCGGCGGCCTCCCCCCAAGCCTTTAGCGGTATGCCTCCCGTTGCCAACACCCTAATGAGGGCTCAAAGGCTAGTGGGCTAAATTATGGTCCAAGTCCAACTAGATTAAAATGTGTTGGTGGAAAGTGGGTCAAGTTAACAAATGCTGAGACATGTGCATGTGGAGAAGGAATAAATAAATTAGGTGGGAAAAGAGCAAAGGTGGGTGACACTAAAGGTAATTACAAGTATGTGGTTATCACATGTCCTTCGACTTTGCAAATATCCAAACAAAATAGGTGAATGGAAGAAAAATGGACTGTCTCTACTCAATCTAAAAAATATTCCCATGTGCTGAGCATAGGTTTTGCTTAAAACATATACATGAGAATATGAAGCTAGAATGGAGAGGTAAGCTATAGAAGGACTTGCTTTGGAGATGTGCATCAGCTACTACTGGAATGCCCTGCAAGCATGCAGTAGCAGTGTTAAATGATATGGCTGTAAATAGGGATGATGTTGGGTTGCTTGAAACATGGGTGCATGCTTGTTATTGGCTAGTAACTTGGGAGAATCAATATAGTTACACCATTAACCCATGCAATGGACCAAGCTTCTGGAAGAAACACCCTAGCCCTTACACTATCATTCCACCAAAGATTCAGCCACAAATTGGAAGGCCACCAAAGAAAAGAAAGAAGTCTGCAGAAGAGATATCAATGCAAAAGATGAGTGCAAATGGTAAACTGTCAAGGGCTGGCAAGACTGTGACATGTCTTAAGTGCAACCAAATAGGTCACAACAAAAGGACATGTAAAGAGCCTTCTGGTGTTGGTGGATCACAGTCTAGTGCAAGGGTTGGTGTTTCATAGTCTAGTGCAAGGGTTTGTGACTTGGTGTTTCACAGACTTTTACAAGAAGGTCTCAAGCAAAAAAGTCCAGTCAAAGTGCATCTGCCAAGGGGAAGACAGTTCATAAATGATCTTAGTATTCTACTTGTTTATGCTTTTAGAACCATGTAGTTGTTGATGCTTTTGGAAACATGTATTGGAAACATGCCTGGAAACATGTAGTACTTTAAGTAGTTTACTCTTTCTGTTATGTATTGGTTGTTCATGCCAGGGAACATATTAAGGATTCATCACATTTTCAGTTGTCTTATATTAACTTGTGTATTGGTTGATCACATTTTAAGGCTTATTAGTTGTTTATTGGAACCATTAAGTTGTGTTGGTCAAGCAGTTTTGAAATTGGTAAACTGTCCATGTCAACCCAATTTGTCAAGCAGGTTTGGTCAATCAGGTTTGGAAAGCAACCCATTGACTGCAAATGGTAAACTGTCCATTTCAACCCATTTCAACCAAATTCTACCCATTTTTCAGTATGTTTGTCTCCACATTTCAACCAATTTATACCCATTTCAACACAATTCAACCCATACCACAACATTTCAACCCATTCAAACCCAATGATAACAAAAACACAGTAATTTGAGATGAAAAGAAAACACACTTCATTGATATCCAAAAGATTACAATACTACACTTAAACAAAAGAGTACTTAATTTCACATCATCATCATCATCAGTACTAAATCCTAAAAGAGACAAAAGATTACAATACTTAATTTCACTTCATCATCAGATACACAATAAATAAGAACCAACTAAACCCTAAAAGAAATTTCAATCTTCTCGCTTTTAAAAGATTTTCCCTTGATGCATCTTGTAGCTGGTTCATGTTATTCAGCAATCCAGGAATAATCGCCACTGATCTTTCACACATGGGTGGATCGTACCAATCATAAAACCCACAATTTGGTTCCTTCAATAATTTGTAAATCAAACTATCAAATAAATTGAAAATCAAAATGTAAACAAATATTATTCAAGACTTACAGGTCTGGGACAACAGTGAAAGCGGCGTCCAGGATTTCTTGGTCTCCATGAAGTTTTAAGGATTGTGGGTAACCCACATCTACAACTTTTTGGGTTGTACATTGTTGTATGTGTGTTAGGGTTTTTCAATTTAGGGTTTTTTAATTTGGGGGAAAATTTGGAGAGGATAAGTAATCACTGTGTGTGTGTGTGTTTTCAATTAGGGTTTGTCCAATTAGGGTTTTTAAATAGACTTTAAAACAAGTGGTGAGGTAGCGGGAAACCTATATAGGGAAACATAAAATGACACAAATACCCTTACTTAACTGCCACGTGTCCAAGTTAACGACACAAAATTTGCACCGTTCGTCCTCGTGGATGAATATAGGTTAACTTTTACTAACGGAGTGATGTATATGTTCCCATTTTTTCGAGAGGGATGTATGGTGCGAAATGGGGTAAACCACAGGGATGTATTTTGGAGTTTAATCCATGGGTTATTAATAGACGGATAGCTTGGCTACAATTTTGTAGCCAATTGGCTACAATCCTTCACGAAAAATACACATGTAATGAATTAGAGATCCACAAAAAAGAATCAGGGACTTACAAAAAGAATCAAGGACCCACATTTGTAGCACAAGATTGTATGGCCTGTTTGGTAAGGGCTTTTTGGATGAGCTGTTAGCTTTTTGTTACAAAAATAATCTCTTCTAAAATAATAGCTTCGTTTGGATACAATAACTTCGAGCTTTTATTTCAAACAAATAGCTCTTAAATAAAAAGCTGATTCATGAATCCTTTTAAACATCTTGGAGATGATAAAACTTTAAATTACTGATATACCCTCCAAACATTTGTTTATAATTATAGATATGTCATTTTATTTTATTTTACATCTTATAATTAAATTTAAAAGCTAACTTACAAAACACTTTTATTAAAAAAATTATACAGCTTGTAACTCATGTTAACAATTTTGCAGTTTACAGCTTACAGATTACAGTTTATAGCTAATTTTGCCAAAAATACGGGTAGACAATTTGCTACAAAAAATTATGGCTAGTATATTCCCTATTAATAATTATGAGTTTAAAACGATGTTTTCATCCTTGCAGAGAAAGGTTTTTAGTAATGAGATTCTAAATCACATCATTTTTTTCTCAGGTTTTAACTAATAATGTATACTTACTTAAACGCTCTATCGAGTCTTCTGAAATTCATGTTGTCATCATTTTGGTCATTCAAATGGTTGAAAATGCCTTTTGGCTACATGTTACTCTTTGAAGTAAATTATTTTATATATTCTTTTGAACTTGGTAATTAGGTTGGCTGAATGTGTTAGATAGCCTATTGTTAGGTCTTGACATATTGTTTCTAAATTTTCATAGGGTGTGGAATGTATGTTACATATACTTCCTCGTCAAGTGACTCTAAACTTTTTAAAGAAACGAAAATATAAACTTATATAGTCAGGACTCAGGTGGTCCTTGTCAAATTTTAAAAACTCATATATTGACATACATGTGGCAAACTCATACATTCTTATTTGACTTTTCATATATAGTGTAAGGAGTTGTGTTATACAAACCCTCCTTATGTTATCACATCATGAGAGTTTGGTCAAACTGTACAACACGCGATGTACACCGTACAACCCGGTAATGCGTGCAATGATTAAAAACCCTCCCTATGGGGGAGGGGAGGGGTCCAAATAACTTGCCCCATACTGTAAATGTAGAGT